>JAHRHZ010000053.1:19193732-19207176 GCA_024137785.1 Ginglymostoma cirratum
TCTAGGCCCGAAACGTCAAGCTTTCCTGCTCCTACGATGCTGCTTGGCCTGCTGTGTTCATCCAGCTCCGCACCTTGTTATCTGGTTCACTAATGTCCTTTAGGGAACGAAACTGTCATCCTTACCTGGTCCGGCCTACATGTGACTACAGAACCACAGCTACGTGGTTGACTCTTAACTTTCCTCTGGGCAATTAGGGCTGGGGCAATAAATGCTGCCTGGCCAGCGACGCCCTCATCCCATGTATGAATAAACAAATAAACACTGGTCAAATTATTCCATTGACATTATTGACTTGATCAAATGTATTCTTAGTCTCAAAAGGAAGCCGTGCTCACTGATCTCCTACACTGTTCCTGCCATTTTCCATTTTGATTCACACTCGGCGCATCCTACAAGGACATGTCTCTGCAAATTAGGAGGGGCCAGTGGGGTCTCCTTTAGATATGGAAATTTAGGACCAACGCTATCTTTTACCGGCCTGATTGCAGTTATAAATTCAACAAGACTCCTTTGACAGCATCTATCAAATCAATGACCAATGCCATTTAGAAGGACAGAGCACCAGATACATGGGAGCATCACCATCTGAAAGTTCCCTCCAAGCTACTCACCATTCTGACATGGAAGCTGATCAGAAGGTGTTCTAAGGATTGGACTTGAAATGTTAGCTCTGATTCTCTCCCCGGAGATACTGCCAGATCTGCTGAGATTTGCTAGCATATTGTTTTTATTTTGGATTTTTGCACCTTCACCATTACTGAGTCAAAATCCTGGAATTTCCTTCCTAATAGCATTGTGTGTGCCAGTACAGTACATGGGCTGCAATGGTTCAAGGAGGTAGATCATCACCACCTTCTCAAGGGCAACTAGGGATGGGTATAAAAAAGCAGAGGCCAAATGTGCTGAGCTTTTCCTCGTTAGACAAATACATCTTTGAAAGTGGAGAGGAAACAGTGTTGATGTTTCAGTTCCAGCGACCCTTCTTCAAACCAGAAGGTTCAGTTCTGAAGAAGGGTCACTGGATCCAAAATAGTAATTCTTCTCTCTCTCCATAGAAGCAGCCTGACCTACTGAGTTTTCCCAGTAATTTCTGTTTCTTTTTCTGATCTTCAGCATCCACAGTTCTTTTGGTTTTCTGTTTACATCTTTGAAAGTAATATTTTTCATACTTTTATTTGGCAAATGATACATGTGAGATAGGAACAAATTTTCGTTCTTCATATTAAGATTGTTTAATTTTGTTTTAACATTATTGGAACATTCACACAGTTTATATAAAAATATTATGGCAAATTCTCTTCATTCATTTTTTCAAAATTATATACAGCAAATTCAGTGATTCTGACTGTAGCTTAAATTGTCACAGTAATGGGATCTTTCTTTTGAGCCCATCAAGTCTGAAAATATTGTAAGAGTTTTTTGGTTTTGAATTTGCAAAAAACAAAATTGTCAAAATCTTGGCTAATGTTGCTGCACTTTTAACTAATTTGCTGGAATTCTATGAAGATATTACAAGCCAGGTGGACAATGGGCACCCAGTAGATGTGCTGTATCTAGATTTCCAAAAGGCATTCAATAAGGTGCTGCACGAAAGGCTGCTGCATCAGATAAAGATGCACAGTGTTACGGGCAACGTATTGGCATGGATAGAGGATTGGTTAACTAACAGGCAGCAAAGAGTGGGGATAAATAAGAGCTTTTCTGGTTGGCGATCCGTGACTAGTGGTGTCCCTCAGGGATTAGTGTTGGGACCGCACTTGTTTACAATTTACACATGTGATTTAGAGTTACGGACGATGTGTTTTGTGTCAATGTTTGCAGATGTCACTAAGATGAGTGGTAGACCAAAGTATGCAGAGGACTCTGAAAGTTTGCAAAGGGATATAGATAGTTTAAGTGAGTGGGCAATGGTCTGGCAGATGGAATTCAATGTTGATAAATGTGAAGTCATCCATTTTGGTAGGAATAACAGTAATAGGGGCTATTATTTAAATGGTGAAAAATTGCCGCATGCCACTGTGCAGAGGGACCTGGGTGTCCTTGTGCATGAATCACAGAAGGTTGATTTGCAGGTACAACAGATATTTAAGAAGGCAAATGGAATATTGTTCTTCATTGCTAGAAGGATTGAGTTTAAAGGCAGAGAGGTTTTGTTTTAGCTGTATAAGGTGCTAGAGAGGCCTCACCTGGAGTACAGCCTGCAGTTTTGGTCTCCTTACTTGAGAAAGGATGTACCGGCACTGGAGGGGGTGCAGAGGAGATTCACCAGGTTGATTTCGGAGTTAAGAGGGTTGGATTATGAGGAAAGGCTGAGTAGACAGGGATTATATTCATGGGAATTTAAAAGAATGAGGTGGGATCTTCTACATACATATAAAATTATGAAGGAAATGGATAAGATAGAAGCAGGGAGGATGTTTCCACTGGCGGGTGAAACTAGAACCAGGGGGCATAGCCTCATAAATGAGGGGAAGCAGATTTAGGACTGAGTGAAGAAAGAATTTCTTCACCCAAAGGGTTGTGAATCTGTGGAATTCCCTGCCCAGTGAAGCAGCTGAGTCTTCCTCATTAAATGTTTTTAAAGCTAAGATAGATAATTTTTTGAACAGTAAAGGAAATAAGGGTAAAGGTGAGGGGGCAAGTAAGTGGAGTTGAGACCATGAAAAGATCACCAAGGTCTTATTGAATGGTAGAGCAGGGTCAATGGCCCAGTTGGCCCATGCCTGCTCCTGCTTCTTATGTTTTGTACACTTTTGTGATTAAAGGTATAATTGAAAGATTAAACATCATGTATTTTTTTTAGAACCAGAGATTTGTCACTTTCATTAATTCAGATTTTACAATGTTATCAGCCCAAATTCATAATTAGGTTAAATTAGACACAGAACACTTAATCACTAAATGGCTGCAATATAGCAAGAACAACTGGGAATGCATTGCGAATGATTTCTACATTGCCAGAGGAATACAATGGAGCAACGGGCCAATTAACATTTAGTTTGCAAAATGAATCATAAGTCTCTTTAAGGTTTAGATGTAGAATATTGGACCATCAAGGGCTTTTAAGCACTCCGAAAACAATTGCTGTTGAGCTTCATGGCCACCATTATTGAGGCTAGCTTTCATTCCCAGAATTATTAATTCAACTTAAATTCCATCATCTTCTGGGGAAATTTATTCACTTGTGGGAGGTGGGCAGCGCTGGCAGGGCCCAGCATTTATTGCCCGTCACTAGTTGCCCTTCAGAAGGTGGGGGTGAGCTGACTTTTTGAACTGCTGCAGTTACATGTGCTGCAGGTAGACCCACAATGCCTATAGGGAGTAAATTCCAGGGTTTTGATCCAGGGACACTGAAAGAACGACAATATATTTCCAAGTTAGGATGGTGAGTGGCTTCGAGGGGAATTTGAAGGTGCTGGTGTTCCCATGCATCTGTTGCCCTTGTCCTTCTAGATGGAAGTGGCCGTGGGTTTGGAAGGTGCTGTCTGAGGATCTTTGGTGAATTTCTGCAGTGCATCTTGTAGATAGTACACACTGCTGCTACTGAGCGTCGGTGGTGAAGGGAGTGGATGCTTGTGGATGTGATGCCAGTCACAAGGGCTGCTTTGTCCTGGATGGTGTCAAGTTTGAGTGTTGCTGGGGCTGCACCCATCCAGGCAAGTGGGGAGTATTCCATCACAATCCTGACTTGTGTCCTGTAGATGGTTGGCTTTGGGGGGTCAGGAGGTGAGTCACTCGCTGCAGTATTCCCAGTTTCTGACCTGCTCTTGTAGACACTGCATTTATATGATGAGTGCAGTTGAGTTTCTGATCAATGGTAAGGCCAAGAATGTGATAGTGGGGGACCAGTGATAACACCATTGAATGACAAGGTGTAGTGATTAGATTGTGTCTTATCGGAGATGGTCATTATCTGACATGAATGTCACTTGGGGGTTTAAAATTTATACATAGAACGTGAGGAGGTGATGGCATAGTGGTAATGTCAACTGAACTAGTCATCCAGTGCCTCAGGCTATTGTACGAGTCCCATTTTGCACATTTATGCTATCTGCCATCCTTACCGGCCTACATGTATCTCCAGATCCACAGCAACGTGGGCAATTCTTCACTGCCCTTTGAAATAGAGCCTAGAAAACCACTAGCGTTGCAAGCAAGGTGGAAGGACTGCACAATTTGTCTGTGATCTCACTATTCCACTAAGTTCAAAATAAATGTGTTGCTTTGTTTCCAATATGGTTATTTATAAAATAACCTATCTGTTCTGGAATAAAAACCCACTAAACCGATCTCTTTATTTCAATATCTATACTGTTGATTTATTATGAAACTAAACTTATTCAATAAAAACGCAAAGCTTATGAACGCATGGTTTAAAATATTGCTGTGTGCACATATACCCTTCTAAATAACTGAGGACACTGACACACACAACAAACCACATGCGCGGTAACAAGCATGGGGCTGGATGAACACAGCAGGTCAAGCAGCATCATAGGAGCAGGAAAACTTGTCGTTTCGGGCCTAAACCCAGCCCCATGCTTGTTATCTCGGATTCTCCAGCATCTGCAGTACCTTTTAGCTCTGAAACCACATGTGCATACACATAAAACACAAAACACACAACTAGAGAAGCTAATGGCCGAATGGCCTAATGGTATTATTGCTGGACTGTTAGTCCAGAGACCTAGATAATGTCCTGGGGACCCAGGTTCAAATCCCACGATGGCAGATGTTGGAATTTGAATTCAATAAATATCTGGAATTAAGAATCTAATGACGACTGTGGATCCATTGCTGATTGTTGGGGAAAAGCCCATCTGGTTCACTAATGCCCTTTAGGGAAGGAAACTGCCATCCTTACCTGGTCTGGCCTACTTGTGACTCCAAATTCACAATAATGTGGTTGACTCTGACCTGCCCTCTGGGCAATAAATGCTGCCTTGCCAGCAACACCCTCTTCCTGTGAATGAATTAAAAAAACAAAACAATTAAAGACAGAAAGAAACTTTCTCTGGAATGATCAAGTTTGCAACTTTCAGGGAGTGTTGAGAAGGAGTCTTGCACAGCCCAAGTGAGTATATAGTTCAGGGAATTTGGAGGCAGTGTGGGAATTTGATATAGAGGGACTTTTTGCTTGCTTTTTACTCTCAGTTTGTGAGGTCTTTTCCTAACAGGGTAAATTAAAGCCCAGGCTCAGGAGCACGGCATAAATTTAGTGACATCGCAGGAAAACCGTAAGCCCATTAGTTAGTAGTAGCTGCTAATTTGACTATCTATTACAGATTACTTTGAGATTGAAGGTAAATGGGACAAATATTTACAGGTTACAAACTAAAAGACCAGAGGATAAAATCAAATTAGGAACTGAGTAACAAAATGGAGAGGCAGGGCCAGGCAAGGCGTTGTCGCTGGTGGGATGTGATGTGTGAGTTGGTGGACCCCATTGTGGGTCATAGTGACTGCATCTGGAGCAAATGTTGGTTGTTGATGAACTCCGACTCCGAGTTGATGGGCTGGAGTCTGAGCTCCGAATGCTGTGACACATCAGGGAGGGGGAAAGAGTTACGTGGACACTGCACTACAGGAGACAGTCACATCCTTTAGATTAAACTTGGTCAGGGACAGGAGAGTGTGACTAACAGCGAGACAGTAAGGATCCAGGAGATAATGTTGAAGGAGCCTCAGCTTTTGAGCTTGTTTGAGTTTCTTGTTCTCTGGGTGGATGACAGCAGGGGCTGTAGGGAGGACGAGCAAACTGACCATAGCACTACATGTATCTCCAGATCCACAGCAACGTGGATGAGGAGCCATTCAAGAGGCGGAGGAGGAAAGAGAAATGTGCAATGAGGCAGATTTGATCAGGGAACATAAGGTGAGGATTCCCTGAGGCTGCATTGACCATAATATGATAGAATTCACCCTGCAGCTTGGGAGGCAGAAGATTAAATCAGATATAACTGTTATGGAATTGAGTAAAGGTAACTACAAAGACATAAAGGAGGATCTGGCCAGAGGTGATTGGAAGGGGAGCCTAGCAGGGAAGATGGTGGAGCAGTAATGGCAGGAATTTCTGGGGCTAATTTGGGAGGCACAGGAGAAATTCATCCCAAGGAAGAAAAAGCATATGAAGGGGAGTACAAAGCAACTATAGTTGATAAGGAATGCCAGGAAAAGCATAAAAGCAAAAGAAAAGAATGCAATGTGGAAGATTGGTGAGAAGCCAGAGAATTACAAGCCTTTTAAAAACCAGCAAGACACAACTAAATAAGTGGGGAGAGAAGATGAAATATGAGGGTAAGCTTGTTCGTAATATAAAAGATTGTGAAAGTTTTTTAGATATATAAAAGGTAAGAGAGAGGCAAGAGTGGGCCTTAGATTGCTGGAACATGAGGCTGCAGAAGTAGTAATGGGGAACAAAGAAATGGAGGAGGAACGGATACTTTGCATCAGTTTTCACAGTGGAAGACTCCAGCAGCATGCCAGAACTCCAAGAAAGTCACGGGACAGAGGTGAGAGTAGTAACCATCCCTCAGGAGAAGTTGCTGGGGAAACTGAAAAGTCTGAAGGTGGATAAGGATCAAATGGACTACACTCCAGGGTTCTGAAGGAAGTAGGTGGAGACTGGGAATTGAGGACTGGAAATTGGCTAATGTAACACCCCTTTTTAAGAAGGGAGGGAGGCCGAGACAGATAATTATATGCTGATTAGCCTGACCTAAATTGTTGTTAAGATTTTAGAGTTGATTATTAAGTATGAGACTGCAAAGTACTTAGAAATGCATAGTAAAATAGGACTGAGTCAGGAAAGCTTAGTCAAGGGGAAGTCATGCCCGCTGAACCTGTTAGAAATCTTTGAGGAGGCAACGAGCAAGTTAAACAAAGGAGAGCCAGTAGATATGATTAATTTGGATTTCCAGAAGGTCTTTGACAAGGTGTCTCACAGGAGGCTGCTCAATTTGATGGGAGCTCATGGTGTTAGAGGAATGGGACTGGCATGGATAGAGGATTAGCCGACTGGCAGAAGCCATAGCATGGGACAAAGGGCTCTTTTACACGATGGCGGCTGCCAACAATTCATGGTACACTTTAGCAATCTGAATGAAGGAACTGAGGGCTTTGTTGCTGAATTTACAGTGGACACAAAGTCAAGTGGAGGTGCAGGTAGTGTTGAGGAAGTGGGAGGTGGCAGAGAGTTTTGGACAGGCTAGGAAATGGACAACGAAGTGGCAGATGGAATACAATGTGGGAAAGTGTGAGTTATGCACTTTGTGGGGAAGAATAGAGACCTAGGCGGTTTTATAAATGGGTTCCTGATAGGAGGAGTTTATCTCATCATGCTGGTTAACCCTTTAAATTACTTACTGCCTTATGTAACAGAATCTACTTCCATAGCTCTTTCAGGCAGTGTATTCGAGATCATAACAAAGCACTGCATTTTTTCTTAAAATATATCGATTCATGGGATATGGATGCTGCTGTCTAGGCCAACATTTATTGGTCCACCCTTGGCTCCCCTTGAGAATCTATGTTTGTCACGAGAGAATCATGTAAAGGTCAATTGATTAGAGTTCAGGACCGGCATGTTTCTGTGAAAATTAAGTTTAAGGATGGCAAGATTTGGGAAGCTTGGATGACAAGAGAAATCGTGAGCTTAGTCAAACGAAGAAGGCACACATAAGATTTAGGAAACTGAAGGCAGACGGATCCCTCGAAGAAAATAACAAAAGCAGGTAAGAACTTAAACAAGGAGTTAGGAGGTCTATAAGGAGACATGAAATGCCCTTGGTCATCAGGATTAAAGAAAATCCCAAGGCATTTTATGCACTTCTGAAGAGCAAGAGGGTCACTAGGGAAAGGGTAATTCTACTCAAGGACAAAGGCGGGAATTTATGTATGGTGCTGGATGAAGTAGATGACGTCCTTAACGAATGCTCTGTGTCAGAATTCACAATGCAGACGGACATGGTGGATGGTGATTCTCGGGAGGGGAATGTTAATATTCTTGGGCATGTCAATACAAATAAGGAGGAGGAGTTAGGAGTTTTGAAAAGTATTAAGGTAGATAAGTCCCAAGACCTGATGGGATCTATCCCAGTGCTGAGGGAGGCAGGTGAGGAAATTGCTGGAACCTTTTAAGAAATCTTTGTATCTTCTTTAGTCACAGGAAAGGTCCAGAGTACTAGAGAATAACCAAAGCTGTTCTTTGTTTCAGAATGGGAGCAGGGATAATCCAGGAAATTACAGGCCAGTGAACCTTCAGTCAATGATAGGGAAATTATTGGAGAAGATTCTTACGGACAAGATTTACTCACATTTGAAAAATATGGACTTCTTAGTGATCGGCAGCATGGCTTTGTGCAGAGGGAGACTGTGTCTCACAAACCTGATTGAGTTTTTTGAGGAAGTGACAAAGATGATTGATGAGGGCAAGGTGGTAGACATTATTTACATCTGCTTTAGTAAGGTCTTTTACAAGCTCCCTCATGTCAGACTGATAAAGAGGGTGAAGTTACATGGGATCTGCTGTGGGCTGGTAAAATAGATGCAGAAGAAGACATAGAAGCCGGGAGTAATGGTGGAAGCGTGATTTTCTGACTGGAGATTTGTGACCAGGGTCAATGCTGGGAACCCTGTTGTTTGAAATATATGTAAAAGATTTTGAGGAGAATGTAGGTGAGCTGATTAGCAAATCTGCAGATGACACAAAGATTGAGGAGTTGTAGGTAGTGAGGAGGATCGCCAGAGGACACAGATAAACTGGAGATTTGGGTGGAGAAATGGCAGATGGAATTTATTCCAGACAAATATGCTGTGATGCATTCTGGAAGATCTAATGCAGAAGGAAAGTATACAGTAAATAGCAGGACCCTTAGAAACATGAACGTATAATTGCAAATCTACCTTTCTATTAGTGTTGCTGGTTTCGTTAGCATACATAGGCAGAAATATTATATCAACCACAATTTCTGGTTCACATTCTTATTGATGCCAGCAGGGAAAATGGTGGCTCAGTGATGATGTCACTAGACTACTTAACCGGGGGTTTATCTTCGTGCTCTGATGACAATGGTTCAAACCTCACAACAGCAAGTGATGGAGTTTCAGTTCAAATTATTAAAAATCTGGAAGTGGAAACAATGAAACCATCAGCAATTTTAATAAAAGCTGGTTCACAAATGCCCTTTGGGTTGGGGGAGATACCATCTTTATCTGACCTGACTTACACGGGACTCCAGAATCACAGCAATATCTTATCTCTTAACTATCCTCTGAAATGGCCCAGCAAGCTCCTGAACTCAAGGGCAATTAGGGATGGACAACAAGTGTTGACCCATCCGGTGATTTCCACATCCTGTGAGATAAAAGGAGAAAACAGGTGCTCCAGCTAAGTAACCATGGTGGCTCAGTGGTTAGCACTGCTACCTCACAGCACCAGGGACCTGGGTTCAATTCCACCCTTGGGACACTATCTGTGTGGAGTTTGCATATTCTCCTTGCCCCTGTGTGGGTTTCCTCCCACAGTCTAAAGATGTGCTGGATGGGCCATGCTAAATTACCTGTAGTGTCTGGGGATGTGTTGGTTAGGGCAATGCAGGATTACAGGGAAAGTGGAGGGGGATGGGTCTGGGTGGGATGCTCTTCAGAGGGTCACTGTGGACTTGTTGAGTCAAAGGCCCTGCTTCAACACTGTAGGGATCCCAACTCTCTGCCATTTTGTGTTGCGCAGGTCTTTCAGACAAGTGTAAGAAGACAAGTTACTGATTACCTTCAGTTCTATTGGGAATGATTAATGATGATATTGTGAAGCATTACTATAGCTAGTCCACAGATAGTCAGAAACTGTACCTGGGTTGAGAGAGAATTTTAGTACACAATGGGTCAATTATGATCCTGCTCTTTCCTGTTTTCAATGCTGTGTGAATCCAAATTCACGTATAAACATATCCTGATGTCTCCTGACAGGTTGCCAATTGTTATTTTGACAAAACATAATAAAAATGGAACTCATTTCTGGTTGAGTAAGTTGTCATCACAAATCAGTTTTGTGCAGCACCCTGGGCACGTAGGCTTGTGATAACACCCAACAGCGATCAGCGAAACGCAATTCAAACACTTCTCAACACTTGTTCCACAGTGAGGGATTTTTAATTCCAGCATTAGAGAAAACGAGAACGCTCAGCTGACTTCAAGAGCAGAATTTGGTTCAATATGTGAATGACACAGAACTGTTCAGAAGGCACGCAACAGGGATCATCATGCAATGTGAAAGGAATAATCTGTTTCAGGCTGCTGAAGATGACCAGAGAGCAGGCGAGATTTTCACCAGGGGCTTCAGATCACTGGCATCATTATCAACGAGGGACGAGAAGCCCTCAATGTGGACTGACAGTCAGTCGGCAGTGTCTTTATTTTCATGAATAAGCCAGAAAACAAGAACAGTAAAATGTATGAATGAGACACACCAGTCCAACTCACCTTGTAGACTTCGACATGGAGAATCAGCGCATTTCTTTCCTCGCTTTCTCCCTCTGCAAAGAGTAATTTTTTCTTCATTCGCGGGATGTGGGCATCACTGGCTCGACCAGCGTTTATTGTCTGCCCTTAATTTCCCAGAGGGCAGTTAAGAGTCAACCTCATTGCTGTCCATCTGGAATCACATATAGGCCAGACCAGGTAAGGGTGGCGGACTTCCTTTCCTGAACTTACATTAATGAACCTTCCACTTCTGTGATTACTTGTCATTGTCTCTTCAGCTGTGCATCATTGGTTGTTTCTTCCTGGAGATGATTGCATTTTTTGTGTCCAACATTTCATTAGATTGACCTTGAGTCCATTCTCCACCTCTCGCGAAAATGAGGACTATGGGGTCAACCATGATGTCATTGAATGGTAGCGCAGGCCCGATGGGCTGAAGGGCCTGTTTTTGCTCCTATGTCTTATGGCCTTGTGGTCATTCTGCTTCAGAGTCAGTAATTTGTTTGGTTTGTCCAAGCTGACAACTTTGATTCCGGGTTTAGTTTCATTGAAACCATATCCCTGGCCTTTTACTAGAAGTCATTGTAGTTTGGATGGGGCATTTGTCAGTCATTTGTACCAAATCATTTCCATTGGTTTGTGACAAGTTTCACACAAACTGCTGACTGAACAGGTATGTATGGAATACTGACTACTAGAGCAAGTGTTTCATACTCTGTAACGGAATCATCAGATTGCGCTTGCAATAGACTTTTGGATCCAGAATTGTCCTCTTCCTTGGGTTGGAGTGCTAAAGGATAAAAGTTTCTGTCAACAATGCTTGCTTGATAGTTTGAAATACGTGTGGATGGTCTCCCTGCCATAGATTTGGGAAGGCTTTACTCAGCAGCCCCCTCAGCAATGAACTTTTGTTGGAGAAATTTAGTTGTTACCGAGCAAGGAAGTTGAAACATCAGAAGCCTTCTAGCCAGTGGATTGGCATGTAGGTGTGTGCCATTCATCTTCAACTTTGCTGTGGTCAAAACAGATCTTGTAACCTGAACAGATAGAGCCATCTTTCCTCCATTCACCTGGAACATCATGCTGTTATGTTGAGCCCTTCAGGATAAGCTGTCGTCCTCAGTTATTGTAAATTTTGGTTGTGCTTTTCTTTGGCTTTTTTCCATCAGCTTAATGTCGTTGGCAATGCGCACCTCCAGGAATCTTTTCTATAATTCTATAAGTCCATATGTTGCTGGAATAGTTTGTGACAGGCAGGGAGACTGGAGAGTATGGCTAAATATAACATGCCCCCCGCTCCGAATCTTCAGTCCTGCTGCTCACCTCCTGCATGTGCATGCCCAAGGGGATTGAGGCCCTGTGTCTTCCACACTCTGAAAATGTAGAAATTGGCCAATAAATGCTGGTCCAGCCAATGATGGTCACATACCAAGAATAAACAAGAAAAAAACATTATCCTTCTGAAGCCAGTTTGTAGTCACAAATTGGTATATTTGTGCAGCAAATTGCATACAACTCCTGCAGTTCAGAAAGAGACTATTTGGCCTTTTGAGTCTGCACTGACAATTTTCCCCCCACACCACACCCCTGTAATCCTGAATTGAGCTTTACCATGGCCATCACACCTAACCTGCACATACCTGGACTCCATGAGGCAATTTAGCACGGCAAATTCACCCGACCTCTAATTCTTGGGAGAAAACCCACACAGACACGGGGAGAATGTGCAATCTCAATACAGACAGTTGCCCAAGGCTGGCATTGAACCCAGATCTCTGATGCTGGGAGGCAGCAGTGCTAACCACTGAGGCACTGTACCACCTTTCTACAACCTCAGAATCTCCCAAAGTGTTTTACAGCCAAAGAGATACTTTTGGTGCCCCTGTATGAAACATGGCACAGACGTAGGACCCAAAGGTATAGGAATTTAGTTGGACAAATTTAATTTTTACTACAAACAGCAAGGTAATGACCAGTAACTCTTTTTTTAATATTTATTGGTGTTAATGGTGTGACATAATTCACTCAGGGAGTCTGGGTTGGCATGGCTACGTGCCCTTTTTACACACATGGTAGGATAATAGGTCAGCACAACATCGTGGGCCGAAGGGCCTGTAGTGCGCTATACTGTTCTATGTTCTATGCTGTAGCTTGAAGACATGCATGGTGATGGGTGAGGTCCCAACGATCTTCCCAACATGGGGCTGAGCAGGAATGTCTCAACTGGCTTGTGTTGGAAAGATGTAACTGGATGCTGACCCTGTCTGGCCACATAATGAACACACTTTCGTTGGCTGCTGTTTGAGGGAGATGGTGATGCCAGTGGTATTGCTAAGTAGCAAGCGAGCGAGCCAGCCTGAGGCTCTCAGGACATGGGTTCAAAGCTCTCCTGTGGTAAGTGGCGAAATTTTAATTCATAAATCTGGAATTAGCAATTTGTTTAATCGTGGCCATGTAACCAATATCAATTGTCGTAAACATCCATCGAGCACACAGAAAGAAATCATCCATCCTTCCTGGGTCTAGCCCACATCCAACTCCTAGCTAACAGCAATGCAGTTGACTCTTAACTGCTTTCTGAAATTTACCAGCAAGGCACTCAGTTGAATGATGATTCCAGATGGTCAACAAATCTGATGTTTGACTGGCCTTGCCAGCGATACTCACTCCTTATGAAAAATCGATGAATAAACAATCTCAAGATATGAAGGGAGGTCTACCCTGCTCTTCCTCAAAACAATATCATGGTTACATGGACTCAATACAGAAAGTTAGCACACAGGTACAGCTAATCAGGAAGGCTAATGGAATGTTGGAGATAGTAGGAATTGCCGATGCTGGAGAATCCAAGATAACAAGGTGTAGAGCCGGATGAACACAGCAGGCCAAGCAGCATCAGAGGAGCAGGAAAGCTGACGTTTCGGGTCTGGACCCTTCTTCAGGACCTTTTTCTGGACACTTT
>JAHRHZ010000053.1:19207276-19217596 GCA_024137785.1 Ginglymostoma cirratum
TCAGGACCTTTTTCTGGACACTTTTCTGAAGAAGGGTCCAGACCCGAAACGTCAGCTTTTCCGCCCCTCTGATGCTGCCTGGCCTGCTGCGTTCATCCGGCTCCACACCTTAATGGAATGTTGGCCCTTGTTTCAACTTGGATTGGAATATTAGAGCAGGGAAGTCTTACTGCAACTGTACAAGGTGTTAGTGAAACCACATCTGGAGTATCCTGAATAGTTTTAGTCCCTTATTTAAAGAAAGATATCGGATCATTGGAGGTTTAGAGAAAGTTCCGTCAGGTGATCCCTAGTATGGAGAGATTGTCTTATGAGCAAACGTTAAACAGATTAGGACCCTACTCTTTGAAATTTAGAAGAATGAGAGATGATCTCAGTGAAACATATAGTATTCTTAAGGGACTTGACTGAATAAATGCGAAGAAGACGTTTCCCGACATAGGAGAGTCTAGGGGCACAATCTCAGAATAAAGGGATGCCAATTTAAGACTAATGTGAGGAGTAATTATTTTTCTCAGAGCATTATGAGTCAATGGAACCTCTTGCCTCAAAGAGCATTGGGGCAGAGTTCTTGTGTATATTCAAGGCTGAGACAGATAGGTTCTTAATCAGAGATAGTAAGAACTGCCGATGCTGGAGTCAGAGATAACACAGTATAGAGCTAAAGGAACACAGCAGGCCGGGCAGCATCAGAGGAGCAGGAAAGTTGATGTTTTGGGTCAGGACCGTTCTTCAGAAACGGGAAAGGGGGAAGGGAGCTCCAAAATTAATAGAGAGGAGGGGCGGGAGTGGGAAAGGTAGCTGGAATGGTGATAGGTGAGTGCAGGTAGACAGTGATGGGGATTGGTCAGTGAGGGTGGAGGAGCAGATAGGTGGGACAGAAGATGGACAGGTTGTGTCATGTCAAGGAGGCGTGGATGAGAGGGAGGTATGGTCATGGGATAACGCCAGGGGTGGGGAGATTTTGAAACTAGTAAAGCCCACATTGAGGCCATTGGGTTGTAGGCTCCCGAGGTCAACTACGAGGCGCTGCTCCTCCAGTTTCTGGGTGGATTCATTGTGACACTGGAGGAGGCCCAGGATGAACATGTCGCCAGGGAGTGGGAGGGGGAGTTGAAGTGTTTCGCGACTGGAAGGTGTTGTCATTTGTTGCAAACAGAGCGCAGGTGCTCTGCAAAGCAGTCTCCAAGCCTCCAATTGGTCTCGCCGATGTAGAGGAGGTCACATCGGGAGCAGCGGATGCAGTAGACCACATTAGCGGATGTGCAGGTGAACCTCTGTCTGATCTCAAAGGTTTGTTTGGTTCCTTGGATGGAGGCAAGGGGCTAGATGCGGAGGTAGGTGTAGCACTTCTGGGATGTTCGGAAGTGGAACGCCCCATCTTGGGAGCAGACATGGCGGAATTAGGAGTAAGGGATGGCATTCTTGCAGGAAGGTGGGTGAGAGGAGGTGTAGTCTAGACTCCCGAACATCCCAGATGTCCCCTTATTTCAAGGTCCACAACTTCCCCTCTTTGGGGATTGAAAATGCTCTTGACCGCATCACTTGCATTTCCAGCACCTCTGCCCTCACATCTCCTCCCCTCAACAGAAACAAAGGCAGAACCCCCCTCGCCCTCACATATCACCCCACTAACCTCCAGATTCAACATATCATTCTCCGCCACTTCTGCCACCTGCAATCCGACCCCACAACCAAAGAAATATATCCCTCCCCACCCTTATCTGCCTTCCGTAGGGACTGCTTTCCCAGCAACTCCCTCGTCCACTCCCCACTCTCCACTAACCCCACCACACCCGGCACCTTTCCCTGCAACCGCAGGAAGTGCTACACCTGCCCCTACACTTCCCCCCTCACCTCCATCCAAGGAACCAAACAAACCTTCCACATCAGACAGATGTTCACCTGCACATCCACGAATGTGGTCTGTTGCATCCACTGCTCCCGAAATGGCCTCCTCTACATTAGGGAAACAAAGTGGAGGCTCGGAGACTGCTTTGTAGAGCACCTGCACTCTGTTCGTGGCAAACGACAACACCTCCCAGTCGCGAACCATTTCAACTCCCCCTCCCACTCTCTGGGCGACATGTCCATCCTGGGCCTCCTCCAGTGTCACAGTGGCACCACCCACAAACTGGAGGAGCAGCTCCTCATATTCCGCCTCAGGAGCCTACAGCCTGATGGTCTCAATGTGGACTGTACTAGTTTCAAAATCCCCCCGGCATCATTCCCATGACCAAACCTCCCCCTCATCTCCGCATCCTTGACTTGTCCATCTTCTCTCCCACCTATCCGCTCCTCCCACCTCACTGATCAATTCCCACCACTGCTACCTGCACTCACCTATCACCATCCCACCTACCTTTCCCACTTTATTTTGGAGCTCCCTTCCCCCTTCCCCATTTATGAAGAAGGGTCCCGACCCAAACAGTCAACCTTCCTGCTTCTCTGATGCTGGCTGGCCTGCTGTGTTCCTCCAGTTCCACACTGTGTTATCTAGATTCTTAATCAGTTGGGGATAGCGACGGTTACAGGGAAAATGCAGGAAAGTAGACATGAGGAGTGTCAGATCAGCCATGATACTATTGAATAACAGAGCAGGCTCGAGGGGCCAAATGGCCTACTTCTGTTCCTGTTTCTTACACTCTTATGGTTTTATAAAACTATTTCCTTTTAAAATCACTTCAACAGAGTAACAACTATAATAATGCAGGAACGCAACCAGAAGTTGCTGGTAAAGCTCAGCAGGTCTGACAGCATCTGTGAAGAGAAATCAGAGTTAATGTTTCGGGTCCGGCAACCCTTCCTCAGAACTGAAGGATTCCGCAACATGATACAGGGAGAATCAGTTTTGATTTTGCATTGGAATGTCTGAAGTATGGTTTAAACCTACAGCCTTTGAGACAACAGTGTGACTCACTGAGCAACAGCTAGCTCTGATAGAGACAACCCTTGCATACTGCGTAAATTATTCTTTTACCTCACAGACATTTACAACCATCAAAGGCAGATTAATGGATCAAAGATCTCACTAGTAGACTGATGAGCTGGCCAGGGTTATAACTGAATGGGTGCAGGACGGTGATGAGGAGCAAGAGACATCTGAATCATTAGCAAAAAGAATGCTGGCATTAACTGCTGAACATATGTAATACAATCCAAATAGGTTTCTCATCGTTTATCATTGGTGATGTCTCCCCATACATCAGCAAGATATGCATGCTCATTTTAATTCATGCATTCTGGAGGATATAGACTAAAACATTCAGTCGTTTTGCTGGATGTTAGCTGGTATAATTTAAGACTGAGCCCAAGTTATAAATCCTTCACTAACAGCTTGGCATTTGCAGCTTGTCTAAAATTAAATTATATTTCCCCTCTACTCAAAATACGGCTAAATTACTGCTTTAATGCTTTGTTAAACTTGTCATCATTTAGGAATCACTCAAAACCATCTTAAGGCAAAGCTGACTATTGCTGCAACAATGAGCAACATTTGGAATATTAGCAGCCTGCATTTCTGAGACCCTTAGGCCACAGAATCATATATGAGACAGTTTTCCACATAACCACGCTCACATACTCTTTTGCACACTGTGTAAAACCTCCAACCCCTGCTCTGGGCCAAGTCTTTCCCCATTCACACTTCCTTTCCCGAAAGATGGGGCAAAAAAAAGGCAGATATTGGGAATCTGAAGGGAAAAACCAAAAATGTTGGAAACATTCAATGGATTGGGTAGCAATTGAGGAGAGAGATCTCCCCGATGGAGAGGTGGGAACCATACTCTGATCCAACTAAAGCTGGGCACGGATACTACTCTAACAAGGGCGATTGGCTTTTAGATTGGTGGGGACTGATATCATTTTCATCCATGGGGATAATGGATAATCCATTCTATTAACTCCATTTGTCTCTCTGCACAGATGCTGCTCTCATGCTGAATACTTAAAACATTTTCTATTGTTACGTCACCTCCTTTCTGCTGTAGCCTACCACAGAGTTCCCCTTTTGTCTTCTCACTGTCTCTGCAATTCTCTTTAATACTCTTGATACAGTGTGGAAGCAGGCCATTTGGCCCATCAAGTCCACACTGCCCCTCCAAAGAGCATTCCCACCCAGACCCACCCACCCCTATAACCCTGCATTTCCCATGACTAACCCACCTAGCTTGCACATCCCTGGACACAACGGGCAATTTAGCATGGTCAATCCACCTAACCTGCACACCTTTGGACTATGGGAGGAAACCGCAGCACCCAGACAAAACCTACACAGACACAGGTAGAACATGCAAACTTCACACAGTCACCTGAGGGCGGAACCGAACACAGGTCCCTGGTGCTGTGAGGCAGCAGTGCTAACCACTGAGCCACCATCTTGTGCTTATTGCTCTCTGATAGTTTCCAGCTAACGGGAGGTGACTATACCACAGCTCTGCCATTCCATATGCTCATGACTGATCTAATCACACCCTCCAAAAACCACCTTCCCCATCATTTCCCAGACCTCTTCCTACTGAGAGATCGGAAATCTGCCTCAGTCATCAATGATGGAGCAACTACAATGATGTGGAGGTCAGGATTTCCAAAGATTTACTGCAGTATAAAGGGAAGATTTTTCTCCTCATCCTCAATCATTGATTGCAGGAGGATGGAAACCTGAAAGATTTGGGATGCGGAGATCTGGATGGATTCAATGGTGAGGTCGTCATGGCAATTTCTCCATTTGGTGCCTAGCCAGGTCTCTGGCCATATTTGAGGTGGGTTCGAGCAGTCTGGAAGGAATCCAGCAGATTAGGAGAGGTATGAGGGGTATGTCAGAGAGTGGAAAATTGATGGAGGTGTGGGGAGAGGATGGGAAGAAGGTGGTAGTGGCAATGCCTCTAAGTTAGTAATCAAAAACCCCAGGCTGATGTTCTGAGGACATGGACTCAAATCCCTCGATGGCAGATGGTGAAATGTTAACTTGATAAAAATATAGGTTAGAGAAAGCTAGCCTATCAGTGACAATGTTACTACTATCAATTGTCATGTTGTCCTTCTAGGGAAGGAAACTGCCATCCTTACCCGGTCATGTCTATATATGACTGACAACCCACAGTGATGTGGTTGACTGTTAATTGTCCTGTGGCAATTAGGGATGGCCAATAGATTTTGGCTAAGCCAGCGATACCTACTTCCCATGGCTAAAAAGAGAAAGAGGCCTCAATCGGCAGAATGGGAGCTGAAGACTCATTTGAGGAGACAAGGTAATGGGAGACTGGGAACAGAGACTGGTGAGGCAGGAAAACACACCTGGTGCCCCTTGACCCACAAGACGTGCTGCAAAACACCTTCTGGAGACAACAGCTCCTGCCTTGTTTTCACTGTCACATTTCCCAAGCTTTTGGGAAGCCCCAGGTGCCTATTGTGAAATTTAGTGAAGACTCCCACATTGATTGACAAAGGAGTCAACCAATATGCAGGGGGCATACAGTTAGGCAGGAAAGTGGAGCCGAGGATACGATCAGAACAACAATGATTTAATCAAGTTGCAGAACCAGGTTTAAGGGCTCAAATGGTTGGTTCCCACCCCTAAATTGCACAGTCAGCATTCTGATTTTAACAAGGCTTAACAACGCTGCTTTATATGTCTCGCTACCAACCAGCATTAAACTGGCAGCCAGGCACACAAGCCACCTTTCAAATCTTATCAGGTTTTGTCACTTAGGGGTTGCTATCAAAGCTGTTTCTTCCTGCAGCATCGATGCCACTGCTGCTGGCTGTTCTTTGTTTCAGTTGAAACCGCAGAATCAGTTCTCAGTTTCTTTCATGGCATTCGACAGAGCACTGAAGTTGTAACCAACTTAGCTGATCTGTGCAGTCTCCTCTCGTTGCAGTGAATACTGATGAGCATTTTGCCCGTAGCAATTTATAAGTAATTTGTCAAAGTATCCTTTCAAATTGCATTTTCATAGATTTAGGTGCCACTATTATTGCGCTGTGTTGTAAAACTGTTTCTCCCGCATAATCCTGCCTTTCAATATTTATTGATTTTTGCTTCCAGGTAGTTTTATTGGAAAAGGTTGTTCATTGTTGCAACAGTTTAATTTTCCTTCCTTGACAAATGCCACAGCATTGGAATTTTTTTTTTAATTTTGAGGTTATTACATTATTCGTGGTGATGTTATGAGTTGCATGAAAGGGTGACATTTATCTTCTTTTCTCCACTTCTGTTTCTAATGTCACCTCTTGTTCCTCCCCGACTACTTTCAAACCCAGTTTATCTGTGGACTGGACACAACAGCATAATGTTCATTCGTTCTCTTGGGAGCAGCAACTTTGCACAATCCTCACCTCGCCCTTGTTTGAAACAGCTTTCCGAACATTCTCATTGTACTGATTGGAAATGGCTCAGCCAGGTGGGCCTTATAGAATATGAATTCCCTGATTGGAGCTGTTAATGTAGTCCAATCAGGGAGCCTTAGCTGACTGATACAAACAGGAGTGTCAGAGGTTCTGTTCGCTCTGAAACATGGATCTGGGGAAGGTGGATCAGTGTCATGTACTTTCCATGTGTAAATAAATGGTGATTTAGTGATTCAATACCGGCCTCTGTGTAGTTATGTCACACATGACAGTCTCCCATATAATTTTCCATGCCCCTGCGAAATCGCCTTTTTCAAATATACGTTGTTGTGATTGATGGATTTTACTGACTTACAGAATTACTACTGTGCAGGAGGTGATCGTTCGATCCATCGTCCTTGTGCCAGCTATCTGAGCACCTTGGCTCAGTGCCAGTAGCCATGTATGTTGTTTCTACCTAAATGACCACCCAACACTCACATGAATGCTTCAATCGAACCTGACTCCACAAGGTTTATCCTCATCTCGCATTTGTTTCCTTCACAAAACACTTTAAAACTGTGGCCTTTGATTCCCCACCTTTTTATGAGTGAACAGATTCTCCATGTCCACTCTGTCCAGCCCCCTCGTAATTTTGAAATTGCATGTCATATCTCGCCTTAACCGTCTCCTCTCCAAGGTTACAGACCACTGCTAGCCGAGCCCTACTACTCCCAAAATCGAAAAGAAAGTTAAAGATTTAAACTAATCACTCAAACCTGCCAATTTACCTTCCTATCAAACACAGGCTAATATAATTCACTGACCAGCCACAGAGTCATAGAAATGTACAGCACGGAAACAAACCCTAAGTCCAACTCATCCAGGCTGACCTGATATCTTAAATTAGTTTAAGGGGAGGCAATGGCCTAGTGGCATTGTCACAGAACTGTTAATCCAGAGACCTAGATAACGTTCTACGGACACAGGGTCAAATCCTGCCATGGCAGATGGTGGAATTTGAATTCAATAAAATATCTGGAAGTAAGGGTCTAATGATGACCATGAATCCATTGTTGATTGTCAGGACAAACCTATCTGGTTCACTAATGGCCTTTATAGAAGGAAACTGCTATCCTTACCTCGTCTGGCCTATATGTGACTCTAGACCCACAGCAATGTGGTTGACTCTAAACTACCCTCCGGGCGATTAAGGATGGATAATCCTTCCAGCATAGCCAGCGACACCCTCATCCCACGAATAAATAAAGGGGAAAAAAAGTTAGTCCTATTTGCCAGCATTTAGCCCATATCCCCCTTAACACTTCGTATTCATATACCCATCCAGATGTCTTTTAAATGTTGTAATTGTACCAGCCTCCACCACTTCCTCAGGCAGCTCATTCCATCCACACACCACCCTCTGTGTGAAAACGTTGCCTCTTAGGTCCATTTTATATCTTTTCCCTCTCAACTTAAACCAATGCCCTCTAGTTTTGGACTCCCCTACTCTGGGGAAAAGGCCTTGTCTATTCATCCTATCCATGTCCCTCATGATTTTATAAACTTCTCCCAGGTCACCCCTCAGACTCCGAAGCTCCAAGGAAAATAAATCCAGCCTATTCAGCCTCTCCCTATAGCTCAAACCCTCCAACCCTGTAAATCCTCGTAAATCTTTTCCGAACCCTTTCATGTTGCACAACATCCTTCCTATAGCAGGGAGACCAGAATTGAACTCAGTATTCTAAAAGTGGCCTCACCAATGCCCTGTACAGCCGCAACATGACCTCCCAACTCCTATACTCAATGCACTGCCAATAAAGGCAAGCGTACCAAATGCCTTCTTCACTATCATATCTACCAGTCAAGGAGCTATGAATCTGCACTCCAAGGTGTCTTGCAAAGTCTTCAGCACTTAACAAGAAACAGGCGTCTGTGACAAATAAATCTGTTCCAACTACAGGCCAACAAAATATAAGTTATAAATTTATCACTCTTTGACTTAAACACTGCCTCTTCTTAAACAAAGACAAAGAAAATAATGGAAAAGCTCAGCACGGCTGGCAGCATCTGTGGAGTGAAATCAGAGTTAATGTTTCAGGTCGAGTGACCCTTCCTCAGAACTGATGGCAGCTAGGAAAATGTTGGTTTATATGCAGTGGTAAAGGGAGTAAGGTGTCAACGATAGGTGGGGATAGAGCCCAAAGAGAGAGAAGGACAGTTAGACAGACAAAGGAGTGGATAACAATCTGGCTAGGAGGGTGAACCCTTCTTAAACCCTGACACACAGATATAGTCAGACACAGAAGAATGGAGGGACAAAATATTCTTCAGGGACATGGTTCAATCACTCCAATCCACAGGTTTCAATAAGGTGCCTTTCTCTTCTTTCAGAAGGATATTAACATGCTAAGCAAGTGGAAGAAAATCAGACTACAGCCTGAATTTTGTGAGCAGTTTTGTACCCCTTATCGAAAGACCTTGTACTGACACTAGAGGCAGTCCAGGGAAGATTCACTAGGCTGAAACCAGGATTGAAAGGAGTGCCTTATAAAGAGATGTTGAGTAGGTAGGGCCTGTACTTGTTGGAATTTAGAAGAATAAGAGGTGACCTTTTTAAAAAAATACAAAGTTCTCAGGCACTGGACAAGGGAGATGTGAAGGGGTAGGTTCCCCTTGTGGGCATAATCTCAGGTAAAGATTACCCACTGAAGACAGAGATGAGGAGGAATTTCTTCTCTCGAGAATGTGAATCGGTGAAAGTCTTTACTACAGAGGACTGTTGAGGTTGGGTTCTTGGATATATTCAACGCTGAGTGACCTCGTGGTATTATGCTAAGCTATTAATCTAGAAAACCAGGTAATGTTCTGGTGACCCAGCTTCCAATCTCACCACAGCAGATGGTAAAGTTTGAATTCAATAATAATCTGGAGTTAAGAATCTAATGATGACCATGAAACCATTGACAATGGTCAGGAATATCCTATCTGGTTCACTAGGGAAGGAAACTGCTTACCTGTTCTGGCTTAAATGTGACTCCAGACCTAGATCAATGTGATTGACTCTTACGTGACTGCTGGACAATTAGGAATGAGCAATAAATGCTGGACTGGCCATTGACATCCATGTTCCATGAGCAATTGAAAAAAATAGATTTTTAATCAAGGGTTGAAAGAGAAAGGCAGGAAAGTAGAGTTGAGGAACATCAGGTCAGCCATGATCTCATTGAATGATGGAGGGGACTCGATGGGCTGAATGGTCTACAGCTACACTGACATTGTATAATCTTATCATCAATCTTTTTTTCAACTCACTTTGCTTCTTTGGTGAATGCACAGGTGGCTGTCAGTCTTAGCAATGGGTGTCCCTCACCCAGAGAACATTCTGTATCTTCCATACCCTCGGTCCTTATTTCAAGTGGTGTCAACTTGGAGGAGGGCAAGGGAGTAGAAGGTAGTAAGCTTGTTGCCCATCGTTGAACTGATACCATGAGACTTCATAGGGTACAGAGTCAAAGCTGAGGATTCCAGACCCTTTCCTTCCTGCCATAGACCATGGAGCCTGCAGCAGCTATCCAGACAAAACCAGAAGTGATGATTGGTGAGTCTATAGCACTGAATATAGGGTAGGTCTCTGTCAGACTGGTGGTTAAGGATGTGGAAGCATTGGAAAGGGTGCAGAGGAGATTTACCAGGATGTTGCCTGGTATGGAGGGAAGGTCTTATGAGGAAAGGCTGAGGGACTTGAGGCTGTTTTCGTTAGAGAGAAGAAGTTTAAGAGGTGACTTAATAGAGACATACAAGATGATCAGAGGGTTAGATAGGGTGGACAGTGAGAGCCTTTTTCCTCAGATGGTGATGGCTAGCACGAGGGGACATAGCTTTAAATTGAGGCGTGATGGATATAGGACAGATGTCAGAGGTAGATTCTTTACTCAGAGAGTAGTAAAGGATGTGGAATGCCCTGCCTGCTACAGTTGTAGACTCGCCAAC
>JAHRHZ010000053.1:19217996-19232490 GCA_024137785.1 Ginglymostoma cirratum
TTCTGAAGAAGGGTCTCGACCCGAAACGTCAGCTTTCCTGCTCCTCTGATGCTGCTTGGCCTGCTGTGTTCATCCAGCTCTACACCTTGTTATCTCAGATTCTCCAGCATCGGCAGTTCCTACTGACTCTGGAAAGAGTGAGTTGTCTCATGAGGAAAGATTGGACAGGTTGGGCTTGTTTTCACTCAGAAGAGAGGGGTGACTTAATTAAAGTATATAAGATCTTGTATGGTCTTGACAAGGTGCATGTAGAAATTATGTTTCCCCTTGTGGATGAGTCCAGAAATAGGAGGCACTGTTTTAAAATTAGAAATCACCCTTTTACGATAGAAATGGAGAGAATTTTTTTTCTCTCTCAGAGGGTCATGTGACTTTGGAAGTCTCTGCCAGAAGGTGCAGGGGAGGAATCAATGAGTAGTTTTAGGATGAAGGAAGATAGACTTTTGTCAGACAAAGGGAATGAAAGATTATTGAGGGTAGCTGGGAAAGTGGAATTCAAAACACGGACAGTCAGGATCTCAGAATTAACAGTTTGGGTCAAGGACTGAGAAAGAGTCATTCAACCTGAAATGTTAACTCTGATTTCTTTCCACAGATGCTGCCAGACCTGCTGAGATTTTCCAGCAATTTCTGTTTTCGTTTCTGATTTACAACATCCACAGCTCTTACAGTTTTTTATTCTGCCAGGATCTTATTGGTTGATGGAACAGGCTTGAAGGACCAAATGACCTCTTTCTGATTGGTGTGTCCTCTCGTTCTCATGAGACCAGGTTGGACTGTTAGAAAAATAACTCTTCATGACTGTCAGCGCTGCTATCCCCTTTTCAGCCTGCAGTGCCTGTTTGTTGCCACCATGACAGCTCCTTGGGACAAAACCAGTATATTATTGTCTGAGAGTGTCCTAAGTGTATCTAACATATACCACAAAAACCAGGTTCTCTTTGAGGCAGATGTCTTGAGGTTTATTTTAAGAAAGCTAACTATTGAAATTTCTATAACATCACAGACTTTTTGTCATCTGGGTTCTGTGCTTAGTTTTGCTCTGATATTTCACATAGACATAGCCCTACTGGGCCATGAGGCAGCTCTCTCATTAGAGAGGGGCAACTGATGGTGACTTAACCTGAGGGTCACCAAGCCTCAGATGAGGGGCTGAGGTTGAGAAAAAGAGTGCTTCATGATAATCCTCGGCCAGTGTGAGAATTGAACTATATTTTACACACCAGCCACTTCCTGTGCTAATCTCCATAACTAATTGCCTGAACACAGTACATTGTCTCCAGTACAATAAGAGATGAAGGGCAATGCAAGCTCCTTTAAACCAGAATGTCCCATCACTATCTTAAAAAGGCACACTGCTGATCTGCAATCTATTCAATAGAAGAACAGCTTCACCTTCCACATGTTATTATAAATGAAATTTAGCTTCCATCAGCAACCAGCATGAGGTTTGAGCCCATAACCTCACAGCATGAGCTTTGGCCCTCTGGATTACTTGTCCAGTCACATGACCATGGCACCAACATCACACCTAGCAACAGAAATCTGAAAAACTCTCACTTCACGTCATGCACTTCATGCTATGACATGGAGACGGACAGTCGAACCAAATCAGACTTTTTACATCTGTATTCACAACACAGTTAAATTAACCTATCAAAGATCCCGAACACTTAGTGTAATGGTTCCGATGCAGACATTTGAATAACCAAATACCAGACTTTATGAAGAATAATTTCCAGGCACTGGTTTTGTGTCTTAAACAAAAGAATGAACTAAGTATTAAATGCACAATAACCTTAGCACAGAGAAAATTAACCAACTCTGTAATCTTATTAATGATGGTTTTAAACCTGAAACATTTGTTTTCAACTCCCATTCACAAAAAAGACAGACAGGAAAAACAAATTCACTTAAGGGATAAATAAAAGAAATGAATAAAACTGGCCAGATTACCTAGATGGTTTTCACAACGCATTGTTTCACAGAGATAGATGTGGATTCCTTGGTTGCTTTTCTGATATGGCTAATCACGGTCACCTTCTCAATTCACCCAGGCAAACGCAACAATGCTCCTAACTCAGAAACTAAATCAGAAATTGCTGGAAAAACTCAGCAGGTCTTGCAGCATCTGTAGGGAGAAAGCAGAGTTAACATTTCAGGTCCATTGACCCTCCTTCAGAATTGAGACTTCTAATCTTCCGGCTTCAAAGGCTGGTGTGAAAGATTAGGCTGGGAGTTTTCAAATCTTCATGCTGTCTTGTCAGTAGCCAAACTCTTCTCCCCAAAAATACCAAACAAAAACTTCAATTCGGGTTCCATGCTGATTGAGTGACCGTCTCTTCCCAAGGCCTCAATTACCATTCAACAATTGCAACTGTTTGAACATGAGGTCTCTTCCAGGCTTGCCAGAACCAATTCCCAGGTACTCATCATGTAAATTGCCAATTTCTGCTATCTGTTTAAACATAATGCTGTTCCTGGTGTCGCTCTGTCTGTAGGAACTATTTGGATCAAGACTCAGCCTATAGTTAGCTTCCAGGCCTGTTCTCACAAGCTAACAAAGCTTTTCCAATCTGCTATTTTTAACTACAAACTATTCAATGTTCACAACTCATTCTCTCAGCTAACAACTCCCGGTTGACAGCTTCAAACCAAAATTGATAAAAATTATGAAACATCATCGAGGGCTCTAACACAGGTAAGCCAGTCCTGATCAAAGATAGGAGAAAGCTCCATCATTGGAAAGCTCCATCCATCATTGTTCAATCATCATCTTGGAAATGAGTTTCCAGGACGACTTGCTCCATTAATATTTTCTTTTGTCTACCTTTGAATGACATGCGAATTGAGTTTTCCATGACTTACAAATTGTAGTCTAAGGTGCTATATCTCTTCACACTGGGAGAACACAATTTATTTTTGTTGCACATATTTCCCACATCTCCAGGACACATCCCTGCTTCTTTTTCCACTTGCTTGAGGAGCAATAGTGTGCAATGTTAGCAGATGACATAACTCTTCCACATGGACTCAGCAGCTCGGCATACTAAATTGAAGAGAGGTCATGCAGCATGTGGGGTAGAATCTATAAGAAGGAACTGTTTCCAGAGTTAGAGGGGCTGGAAACATTAGGACATAGATTTAAGCTAATTGACAACAGAACCAGAGGAGAAATTGGGAGTCACGTTTATTTTGCGCACTGAGTTATTATGATATGGAATGAGTTATCTTAAAAAGCGTCATTGCGTCACTGAGGTTGACAGTACAGAAAAAGGCCATTCAGCCCATCAAATCTGCACTGATCAAAATAACCACCTAACTATCCCTTTACCAGCACTTGGAGTCATAGAGTCATAGAGGTTTGCAGCATGGAACAGGCCCTTTGTCTCAATCTGTCCACACCACCCACTTTTCACAATTTAAACTATTTAAACAAATAGTTTCACAATTTAAACAAATTTCCCATTTGCCTGCACTTGGTCCATATCGGTCCATACCTGTCCCGTCCATGTACCTGTCCAAATGTTTCTTAAATGACAAAATTGTACTCGCTTCCGCCACGACCTCTGGCAGACCATTTCAGACAATCACTACCCTTTGTGTGAAGAAATGTCCCTCTGAACCCTTTTGTATCTCTCACCTCTCATGTTAAACCCGTGCCCTCTAGTTTTAGACTGCCTACCACGGGGAAAAGCTATTGACTCGCTTCCTTATCTATGCTTCTCATGATTTTATAGAGCTCCATATGGTCACCCACAACTTTGTATTCGTTGACATTGCATATGCAAATCTAAATACTTCTTACCATGTAATGAGGGTCCCTGACTTCATCAACCTTAATGAATACCATATTCCCAACACCTTCTGAGTAAATTTTTATGCCCTTTCTAAACGTCCTGCCACTTACCTTAAATCTCTGCTCCATTTAATAATCCCTACACCAAGGGGAAAATATCCATCCAGTCTTACCTTGTCAATGGTACATCATAATTCTATAAATCTTAATCATGTCCCTCCTCAGTCTCCTCTGTTCCAAGGAAAACAGCCCCAGTCTGTCTATTCTCTATGGGATAGGTGATAGATGGAAAATAAATTCAATAGTAACTTTCAAAAGGGAATTGGAAAAGAAGACAAAAGTTGACACATCTACGGGGAAAGAGCAAGGATGTGGTCTCCTAAAGAGCAGCTCTTTGGGAGACCAGCCATAAGCAAAATGTGATATTTCTCATGCACAATTCAATCTTTCTGAGCAAGACTATCAAGTGGATATTTGACTTCACCAGAATTATAAAAGGAGTACTGCTCTGGGTCATTTCCTGTCACTAACTTCTGTTACCCATGTACTTTCCATGTTGTCTCAGTATTGCCAATGTTGGTCACCGCAAGAGGACATGCAGAAGAGGCAGGGTCCAAGAGGAATCCTGGCTTCTGCAGGGATTGAGTCTATGCTGTCAATGTAACTAAACTCCACACACTGACCAACTGAGCTAACTGGCCCATTCACCAAAATAAAACAAAGAACTGTGAACGCTGAAATAGTTGGAGAAACTTAGAAGGCCTGGCAGCATCCGAGAAGAGAGAAAGCAGAGTCAACATTTCAGATCCAGCGACCCTTCTTCAGAACCAATTGTAGCTGGGAAAATATAAATATATAGATTAGATAATATGCTGAAGGTGGGGAGAAGGAAAGGATTATACAGCAGGTGGAAATGAAAGCCTGAAAGAGAGAACATCAGAGTCAACATTTGGCCCATTAAGTCTGTACTGCCAAAACTACACTAAACTCACATTCGTCCCATCTTCCAGCACTTGGTCCATGGCCTTGAAGGCTATGATCCTTTATGCTCATCCAAGTACTTCTTAAAAGTTTGACATTTCTCACTTCAACTACATTCTCAGGGAGTATATTCCAGACTCTTACTACCCTCTGGGTGTAAAGGCATTTTTCCCAAATCCCCTAAGTATGGAAACAGGCCATTCAGCCGACCAAGTCCACACTGACCCTCTGAAGAGCATCCCATCCAGACCCCATCCTCATACTCTATCACTGTAGCCCTGCATTTCCCATTGCTAACGCACCTAACCTAAACATCCCTGACCACAATTTAGCATGGCCAATCCACCTAGCCTGCACATCTTTGGACTGTGGGAGGAAACCAGAGCACCCGGAGGAAACCCACACAGACATGGGGAGAATGTGCAAACTCCACACAGATAGTCGCCCGAGGGTGGTATCAAACCTGGGTCCCTGGCACTGCTAGGCAGCAGTGCTAACCACTGAGCCACTGTGCCACTCACATTCTGCTTTTCAGCCTCTGGGGAATTATTTCAGTTACAAGGTCTTCACTAAAGGTTCATTTTATTTCATTCCAGATTTTTATTGAATTCAAATTCCACCATTTACCATGGTGGGACTCAAAGACATTGCTTCAACTGACTGCGGCATACTCTCTGAAAGTGTATTCCACTCACTGCCTGAAAAAGATTTTCCTCACATCACTTTTTCCAATGATTTTAGACTTGTGTTCTTTTGCTTTTGATACTTTCATAAGTGGGAAAAATTCCCCCCACCCCCCTATCTATTCTGTCCAGTCTCCTCATGATTTGGAAACCTCTGTCAAACCTCTTCTGCTTTGCAAGGAAACAGTCCTAACTTCTCCAAATCATCCAAATAACCAAAGTTCCTCAACCCCAAATGCATTCTCCGCAACCACATCCCTCTGAAAGTGCAGTGTCCACAACTTGTCTCAGTACTTCAGCCCAGTATGAGTGCAGCATAACCCCCTACTGTACTCTATGCTCCTATGAATGAAATCTAGCATACTCTCTACTTTATTAACAGCTCATTCTACCTACTCTGAATTGTGCAGAAATACACCCAGGTCTCAACTCCAACACCTCCTGTGGAGATGTGTCTTTATTTTATGTTGTGTTTACATTCTCTTCCTATTAAAATAAATCAATTCACAACCCAAACCGCTGAAATCTTTCCAGCAATTTACTATATTTCATTTCAGGCTCCCAGAATCCACAGTACTTTGCCTTCTATTTCAACAAAAAGACAGGCACTTGATTGAATTGAAACTCTCCGTATCCATAAGAGGCATAATAGCAATGATGCATGTGACATTAAAGGTGGCATATGAATATAAGTTGTTGATGTTTGGTGGAGCAGACTCAATGGGCTGAATGGCCTGCTTCTGCTCTTATGCCTAATGCTAGGGGGCTTGCATTTAAGGTGAGAGGGGGAAAATTCAAAGGTGATGTGAGGGGCAAATAATTTACACAGAGATTGGTAGAAGTCCGAAACACAGTGCCAGGGTGGTGGTGGAAGCAGATACGACAGGGATGTTTAAAGAACTTTTAGATAAGCACCTGAATATGCAAGGAATGGAGGGATATGGACGATGGGCAGACCAGAAGGCATTAGTTTAATTTGGCATACAGCTGAAGGAACACAGTAGGCCAGGCAGAATCGGAGGAGCAGGAAAGCTGACGTTTCTTCAGACGCTGTTGCTGCCTGGCCTGTTGTGTTCATCCAGCTCCACACCTTGTTATGTCAAACTCCAGCATAGGCAGTTCCTACTATCTCTGAGTTTAATTTGGTATCACGTTTGGCATATCATGGGCCGAAAGGCATGTTCCGTTGTTGTATCTTTCTATGTTCTTTTGTTTTAACGTCTTGTTTTAATATTTTTGCCTTTGGAATGGCAGGAAAAGAAACAAATGTTCCCTCTGGTTGTGTGCTAAACATCTCAGCTAAAATGACTGACAGTCAGTATCATTCCAATCCACAACCAATTATTGCATGGGATTTGGAGTGACAGAAATTTCAGTTCAAGCTGTTTGCAATTGAGTGAGCAGAATGGAGAAATGTTGACTGAAGCAGCTCACGAGGAATAAATGATACCAAAATCTCCTTTTCTTGTGACTGACCTGGCCACCCTGACTGCTATAATCCCAGCTGCTGAGAAAATTGTTTTCAAGTTTCAGTGAGAAACTTCATCTTGTGGTTGATGGGGTAATTACCTGGGGCGAAAGTAGTTAATTTGTCAGGGACAGAAAAGCCACTGAGGTAGAATCAGGACATAATGATGTTCCAAGAAGTCACTTCAGATTCATCCTTCCCTATCCATTAAGACTAAAGTTACCACGACATTAATCACTAACAGGAGATATCGTTTATCCCCCTATCAGATTTTACTGCTATGGGAGAATAAACTGCAGAATGATCCCAGGAAAGTATAGAATTCAAGCCACACTCAGTAAGAGACCCTTCAGCCCATCATGCCTGTACTGGATCTCTGCAAGAGCTATCCACTCAGTCCCACTTTCTTTGCTCTACCCTGCACTTTTCCCCTTTTATTAAACATTTGTCCTGTTTTAGTTTGCAAGTTACTATCCTATCTGTCCTTATCACCATTTTAGAGCAGTGCATTCCAGATCAGAACACCACTTGATTGGCACGACATCCACAAACATGCACTCCCTCCACCACCAATGTTCAGTAGCAGCAGAGTGTACCATCCACAAGATGTATTGCAGCAATTTGCCAAAGATCCTCAGACAGCACCTTCCAAAACTACAACCACTTCCATCTAGAAAGACAAGTACAGCAGATACATGTGTACATTACCACCTGCAATTTCCCCTCCAAGCCTCTCATCATCCTGAATTGAAAATATATTGCTGTTCCTTCACTGTCCTGGAATTCCCTCCCTAATGGCATTGTGGGTCAGCCTAGAGGACATGGACTGTGTGGTTCAAGGAGTCAGCTCACCCCCACCTTCTCAAGGGGCAAATAGGAACAAATGTAACACTGCCTACCTCCCATTAATGTGCATTTTTAAAAAAAGTGTAAGAAAGTTATCTCTTTGTCCCACCTCTGATTTTCTTTGCTATTTAGTTTTGATCTGCCTTATCTCATTGTCAGCAGTTTTGACAGTGAAAACAGTTTCTCACTGTTTGCTGCATAAAAGCCCCCCCAAAAATTGACATTACGGAAAAGGAGAAAAGAGAGCAATTTTCCCTGATTGTTTTATTTTGATCATTTCACATGAATTTGGACTGCTTCAGCCCAGTTCCCCGTAAAATGATACAAGCGCAGACAATAGGATGGAGACTAGTGGGCCCATGGTCAAAAAGGAAACTCCTGCTCACTCTCTTCAGAAAGAAGCCTCTTAAACCTACCTGAGGATCCTGTGACCTAACTGCTACATCAATTAATAATTTTTTAATCTGAGTTTGATCGATTTTTGAGAGTCAAAGACTTGGTATTCTATGTAGGAAACTCACTGCAAGGCACTCCTTATCCACTATCTACAAGGCACAAACTCGGAGTGTGATGGAATGCTCCCCACTTTCCTGGATGTGTGCAGGTCCAACAACACTCCAGAAGTTTGGCACCATCCATGACAAGGCAGCCTGTTTGATCGACACCTCATCCACTACCTATAAAGTTCACTCCTTGCCAGCACACAGTGGCAACAGTGTGCACCATCAAAGACAGTTCAGTGCAGCAATTTCTTAATGCTTTTTCGAGAGCACTTTCCAAACCCACAGGCTCTACCATCTAGAAGAACAAGGGCAACAGATGTATGGGAACAGCACTAGCTGCAAGACCTCTTCCAATCCACACACCTTCCTGGCTTAGAATGGAACCTTTGATTGAGGTTAGTGTCTTAAGGGAGGGGTGACAGGTCAAGGGAGAGAGAGACATAGAGAAGTTCTGGAGGAAATTTCCAGCTTGTGGATAAGGTAATCTTTAGTTCCTTTATTCCTTCTCATTCTCTGGTTCGTCAGGTCATGAACTTTGACTGTCAGCTGTGGTTTAGTTGATGGCATCTTGATTCTGATTTGCCAGGTTCGGACTTCCGAGCCCCTGTGATGGGCAGAAGGGTTGTTGACCAGACAACATAGGTTCAAAATAGTTGGCAGAGACAAGCCTGCTCAGGGCTACGGCACAAAAAAAAACAATGTTGGAGCTCCAAAAGAGTCATTAGGGAATATGGCCTATAGGGATGAGCAGTTAAACTTGCCCTTAACTTAACCCTAACCTCATCTGTCTGCTTTGGTGATTCTGTAAGATCCCATAACTCTATTTCAAGGAAGTGTAAGAGAGTTATTTTCAGTGCTCTGGCCAATTTTTATCCCATAATCATTCTTTTCAAAATGCAAAATAGTGCAGATGTTGGAAAACTAAAAGAAGCATCAAGATTGCTGGAGAAACTCAGCAGGTCTGGCAGCAACTTTTTTAATTCACTCATGGGATGTGGGTGCCACTGGCTGAGACAGTATTTATTGCACGTCCCTAAATGCCCTTGCGAAGATGGTGGTGAGCTGCCTTCTTTAACCACTGCAGTCCATGTAGGTAGACCCACGCTGCCATGAGGGAGGGAGTTCCAGGATTTTGACCCAGCAACACTGAAGCAGGATAGAGAGTGATGTGGAGGGGAATTGCTAGTTATAGTTATGAAGAAAATTTCATTTTCTGGGTGTTGTCACGTTGCTAATTGTTGGACCGTGCTGTGAATAAATTGGCTGATGTATTTCCATATCTCAACGGTGTCTAGACATCGAACGTAATTCATTGGTTCTAAAGTGCATTGAGACATCCAAATGAAATAAAAATGCAAGTCTTCCTTGTTTTGTTTACAAATTGTCAGAATTTATGACCAAGGGTTGTTATTGTTGCGAATTCCATTCGGAACTGAGCTACAAACATTTCATTCTTCCAATTTTAGTTCTGTTAATAAAGTGATAGGTTGCTGTATAACATACTAAAAGTTTTCTCCAGTGATGGCTAATTACTGAGCCCACGCTGATTTTATCAGGAGTGTTTATAATGGACTCGCTTTCAACAGAAATCAATGCTGTCTCTGGCAGCTCTGAGCTCTTGGCCACACTCATGTTCCATTTGGAGCAGAGAATGAGAATATTGATCAAATTCCAAATCATTGCACAGAAAGATATCTTTGTCAAAAAATATCAGCTGTTAGAACACATAGAAGTCACCATAGTCTTACCAGACCATTGAGCTCGTTGGAGAGAGATGACTGGTGGTGATTTAACCTGAGCATCACCACACCTCAGGAGAGGGGAGAGGTTTGAAGGACAGTCCTTCATGGTAACCTCTGCCAGTGTGAGAATTGAACCCACATTGTTGGCATCATACTGCTTCACAACCCAACAGAGGAATGATGGCAGTGTGGTAACATTGCTGGGGTTGGTAGTGCAAAGGCTCAAGATCTGGGATGCAAGTTCCAACCTTGCCTCAGAGTGGAGTTTCAATTCAATGATGAATTGATCCGGAATTTTAAAAAGCTCATATCAGCAATGGTGACCACCACAGACATGTAAGAGTTAGGGAAGTCTCCAGTATCAGCCCATTAAATCTCTTTCTATGGCATATGTCTTTGCTAGGGAGATCAAAACTGCATGATACACTCCAGGTGCAGTCTTACCAAGGCCCTGACTCATTGCAGTAAGAGATCCCTCCATCTGAACTCAATTCCTCTTGCAATAAAGGTCAACACACCATTTGCCTTCCTAATTGCTCGCTGCACCTGTCTATTTGCTTCCATTGACTGACGTACAGGAATGCCCAGATCTTTTTGTACATCCACACTTCCCAATATATCACCATTTAAATAATACTCTGCTTCTCTGTTTTTCACACTGAAGTGTAGTTATCCATACTGTACTACACCTACCATGTGTTTGCCGATTCATTCAACTTGTCTAAATCACCTTGGATCCTCCTTACAACTTACAATCCCATCTAGTCTTGCGTTGTCAACAAACCTGGATTTATTGCATTGGTTCCCGCACCCTGGTCATTTATATATTGTGACTGGCTGGCCCGAGCATTGATCCCTACACTACCCCACTAGTCACTGCCAGTTACCAGTGTTGCTAATTGCCGTAAAATCTCTTTTGGTTCAGTAATATCCTTCAGGGAAGGAAATGTGCCATCTGTACCCTGTGCTGCCAATATATGATTCCACGCAATGTGATTGACTCTTAATGCTTCAACAAGCCTGCTAGAGGAAAGATATTCAGCATTGAGATAGCGTTAGAAATGACAAGGCACTCTGTACCAATCCAAGTCTTCCTTATTAACTTAGCGTTCCACTAAAATTGGAAGCGCTGTCCCACAAACTAAGCAAGAAGCAGCCTGACATAGTCATATTATGGCTTCATACTTTACAGTCAATGTTTCAGTCATGACCATCAGCTTCGTGTCCAAGCAACAGCAAAGGTTGTGCATAGGCAGTGGCGTAGTGTTATGAAATTGGAAGGGAGCTGTCCTGAAACCCTATAACATTGTGAAGTCTCATGGCATTGAGACCAGGAAACCAACTAGGAAAATCTTACTTGTAACAAATATATCTGTCCACGACAGTGTTGGGAAGAGTGACCATCCCACAATACTTACTGGTGGCAATGCTCCCTTTCACCTTCTAGATGCTAGCAGTCATGGGTTTAGGAATTGCTGTCATAAGGAGCTGTAATGAAACCAGGAGTTGAGTGGCCTTGACAAAACCCAAACTGAGCATTAGCCATTCAGTTGCTGCCTGATCACACTACTGGTCACCACTTTCATCTCTTTACTGATGATTGAGAGAAGACTGATAGTGCATAGTTCATTGAAAGTGGAGTCACAGGTGTGTCAGGTGTTTGGCACGTTTGCCTTCCTTGGTCAGAATATTGCATACAGGTATTGGGATGTCATATTGTGGTTGAAAAGGACATTGGTGAGGCTACTTTTTAGAATACTGTCGTCAATACTGGTCACCCTTCTATAGGAAGGATGCGGTTAAACTTGAGAGAATGCAGAAAAGGTTTACAAGGATGTTGCCAGGTTTGGATAGTTTGAGTTATAAGGAGAGGCTGAATCGGCTGGGATTTTTTTCCCTGGAGCATCGGAGGCTGAAGGATGGCTTTATAGAGGTTTATAAAATCACGAGGGGCATAGATAGGATAAATAGCAAGGCCTTTTCCCCAGGGTAGGGGAGTCCAAAACTAGAGGGTATAGATTAAAGGTGAGATGCGAAAGACTTAAAAAGGACCTGAGTGATAATGTTTTCATGCAGGGGGTTGTGCACGTATGGAAAGGCTGCCAGAGGATGTGGTGGAAGTGGGTACATAGACTACATTTAAAAGACACCTGATGGGTCTATTTAGGAAGGGTTTAGAAAGATATGGGCCAAATGCTGGCAAATGGGACTCGTCAGATTGGGATGACTGGTCGGCTCAGATGCGTGTGATGAAGGGGTCTGTTTCCAGCCTCTATGACTTTATAACTCTATAACTTTTGCTAGAAAAAGCCATTCCAAGGCTTGAGCATCAAGGTCAATGACAGGACTCTAATGGAGAATTGAGAGAATACTGTACTTTCATACGAAAAAGTTAAACTGACCCTTACCCTAACCCTAACTCCATCTGTCTTAGTTATGAAAAGAGATTGGACCAAATGGGGTTATTTTTCCTTAGAGCAGAGGAGATTTAGGGGGACATAACTGAGATTTATCTGATTATGAGGGGTATAGAAATGATAGACAGGAAGAAACATTTCCCCTTGACTGAGGGATCATTGACCAGGGTCATACAATTAAGGTAAAGGGCAGGGGGTTAGAAGAGATGTGAGGAAACACTTTTTCACCCAGAATGTAGTAAGAATTTGGAGCTCACTGCCTGTAAGGATGGAAGAAGCAGAACACGTCAATGAAGAAAATTTAGACATGCACTTTTGATGCTAAGGCATACAGGGCTATGGGCCAAATGTTGGAAAATGAGATTAGAATAGTTAGATCTCACTCAGAGATAGTAAGAACTGCCGATGCTGGTGTCAGCAATAACACAGTGTGGAGCTGGAGGAACACAGCAGGCCAGGCAGCATCAGAGGAGCAGGAAAGCTGTCAGTGAACAACAACACCTTCCAGTCACAAACCACTTCAACTCCCCCTCCCACTCCCCGGGCGACATGTCCATCCTGGGCCTCCTCCAGTGTCACAGCGATGCCACCCGAAAACTGGAGGTTCAGCACCTCATATTCCGCCTTGGGAGCCTACAACCCAATGGTCTCAATGTGGACTTTACCAGCTTCAAAATCTACCCACCCCCGAACTCATCCCAAGACCAGATCCCCCACCCCCATCCCCGCCTCCTTGACCTATCCGTTTTCTCTCCCACCTATCTACTCCTCCCACCTCACTGACCAACCCCAATCCACACTTCGTACTTACACTCACCTTTACTAGCTTCATTCCCCCCACCCTTGACCTGTCCATCTTCTCTCCCACCTATCTGCTCCACTATCCACCTTCCATCAATGCCCACCTCTCTCTATTTATTTCAGAGAATGCCTCCTCTCCTCCATTTCTGAAGAAGGGTCCCCACCCGAAATGTCAGCTTTCCTGTTCCTCTGATGCTGCCTGGCCTGCTGTGTTCCTCCAGTTCCACACTGTGTTATCTGGGAATAGTTAAATGGTTGTTTTTGACCAGCGTAGGCTTGCTGGGCTGAAGGGCCTTTTTCTTTGCTGTCGACCATATTGTTTTATTTTCTTTAAAGCCTGGCCCTGGATATTATCTTTCAATTGCTAAGAGATTTCAGAAAAAAGATCATGAAGTCTTGACAACCCAACGCAGCAGGAAAAGACTTCAAAGGTGAGAAGAACAAATAAAGAAGAGATGTGAACTGAAAGCAATCAACAGATAATGTTAATTATAAAATGAATCCATTTGAAATAAGAAACGCAGATATATACATCAACTGGGAATCTATCTTCCCCTCTCAGATCCTGACGAAGTTACTTCACTCACATCCTTCTGATTTTAGGGAAGCTGCAACAGAATTCTGGCTAACAAGCATGAGGCTGGATGAACACAGCAGGTCAAGCAGCATCATAGGAGCAGGAAAACTTGACGTTTGCCTGGACCATCTCCAACACTTCTCTCTCCTTCCTGGACCTCTCTGTCTCCATCTCGGGCAACCACCGAGAGACAGGTGTCCATTTCAAGCCCACTGACTCCCACAGCTACCTGGAATACACCTCCTCCCACCCACCTTCCTGCAAAAATGCCATCCCTGTTTCCAATTCCTTCGCCTCCACCGCATCTGCTCCCAGGATGAGACTTTCCAATCCCGCACATCTCAAATGTCCTCATTCTTCAAGGACCGCAACTTCCCCCCGACAGTGGTCGAGAACGCCCTCGACCGTGTCTCCCGCATTTCCCGGAACACATCCCTCACGCCCCGTCCCCGCAACAATAACCAAAAAAGAATCCCCCTCGTACTCACATACCACTCCACCAACCTCCGGATCCAACGCATCATCCTCCGACACTTCCGCCATCTGCAATCAGACCACACCACCAAAGACATTTTTCCCTCCCCACCCTTATCTGCCTTCCGGAGGGACCACTCCCTCCGCAACTCCCTTGTCCGCTCCACACTCCCCTCCAGCCCCACCACACCCGGCACTTTTCC
>JAHRHZ010000053.1:19232890-19276657 GCA_024137785.1 Ginglymostoma cirratum
AAAAAGAATCCCCCCTCGTCCTCACATACCACCCCACCAACCTCCGGATCCAACGCATCATCCTCCGACACTTCCGCCATCTACAGTCAGACCCCACCACCAAAGACATCTTTCCCTCCCCACCCTTATCTGCCTTCCGGAGGGACCACTCCCTCCGCGACTCCTTTGTCCGCTCCACACTCCCCTCCAGCCCCACCACACCCGGCACTTTTCCTTGTAACCGCAGGAAGTGCTACACCTGCCCACACACCTCCTCCCTCACCCCAATCCCAGGCCCCAAGAAGACATTCCACATCAGGCAGAGGTTCACCTGCACATCTGCCAATGTGGTATACTGCATCCGCTGTACCCGTTGTGGCTTCCTCTACATCGGGGAAACCAAGCGGAGGCTTGGGGACCGCTTTGCAGAACACCTGCGCTCAGTTCGCAACAAACAACTGCACCTCCCAGTCGCGAACCATTTCAACTCCCCCTCCCATTCCTCAGATGACATGTCCATCCTTGGCCTCCTACAATGCCACAGTGATGCCACCCGAAGGCTGCAGGAACAGCAAATCATATTCAGCCTGGGAACCCTGCAGCCCAATGGCATCAATGTGCATTTCACAAGCTTCAAAATCTCCCCTCCCCCAACCGCATCCCAAAACCAGCCCAGCTCATCTCCACCTCCCTAACCTGTTTTTCCTCTCACCTCAAGCCACACCCCCATCTCCTATCTACTAACATCATCCCGCCCCTTCGACTTGTCTGCCTCCTCTCCACCTATCCTCTCCTCTATCCATCCTCTATCCGCCTCCCCCTCTCTCCCTATTTATTTCAGAACCCTCTTCCCCTCCCCCATTTCTGATGAAGGGTTTAGGCCCGAAACGTCAAGTTTTCCTGCTCCTATGATGCTGCTTGACCTGCTGTGTTCATCCAGCTCCATGCTTGTTATCTCGGATTCTCCAGCATCTGCAGTACCTTTTATCTCTGACAGAATTCTGGCTCCCTGTTTTTGCCAGAATCCCACATGCTACGTAAGTACTACTTGCACTTTATCTTCCTGCCAAGCTAAGTGTCAATGCACTGTTGGAAAATATTCGGCGGTTTGCAGTGTCAGCGGATCTGAATACACCGTGGTATCGTTCAGCCTAAACATGATGTACAGCCCCCCTGAAGATAATTAGTTCAATCCTGCAAACACTTGCATAACAATAGAAAGTCCTGGAAACTCTTTTTGTAGAATTCACTAACAACTACGGACAGTGAACAATCTACAACGCACTTCTGCAAAACTGGAGCTACTATCAGATTATTGCATATGTTCACAGTCGTGCTTTCAGTAAAGTTTTATTGGGTACTGCAAGCAACATCAATTTACTTATATATGGAACATATCGAGTTTATGTTTGTACAATGTTAAAATATTCCATGGCCAGTATTTCTCCCTCAAACAGACTAACTACTTATTTATCTGAGATAACAAGCATGGGGCTGGATGAACACAGCAGGTCCAGCAGCATCATAGGAGCAGGAAAACTTGACGTTTCGGGCCTAAACCCTTCATCAGAAATACTTGCTGCACAAATTGGCCACGAATTGGCTGCCGTTTTGTTTTCAAATGACTGCTTCAGAAGTATTTCATTGGCTACAAATTACTGTGGAATGTCCTGAGTTTGTAAAAGGTGCTACATAAACATTCATCTGTCTCATTTTTAACAAAGACAGTGACCTGATTTCTGCAAACAAAAGCAATATATTGGAGATAACAAGATGTAGAGCTGGATGAACACAGCAGGCCAAGCAGCATCAGAGGAGCAGGAAGGCTGATGTTTCAGGCCTAGACCCTTCTTCAGAAATACATTGGAGCCTTGTGCTATTTAGTAATGTGCGCAGAGTTTGGGGAGCTGATCGTTTCCCATCGCTGTCTCCTCATTAATACCTCGAACAATCACTTTCAACTTAGAGTTAGCAAGAACTGCAGATGCTGGAGTCAGTGTGGAGCTGGAGGAACACAACAGGCCAGGTAGCATCAGAGGGTCCAGACCCAAAACTTCAGCTTTCCTGCTCCTCTGGTACTGCCTGGCCTGCTGTGTTCATCCAGCTCAACACTGTGTTGTCTCTTTCAACTTGCCAGCCAATCAGCAGCCCTTTTCCTGTTGTATAATGCATGTTTGAAATTTGCCATACTTGCATTTATCCTGATGAATGCAAGATGGAAAGCTTCAGCGAATTGTCTCTTTTGCCAGGAATATCTGTTTTGATTCCTTAAGTAGATGTGGAGTAATCATAGTCTTAGTGGATGATAAAGCTGCACTCTCAGTGGAGGGGGTTTAGTGGTGGGTAGTTTAGCCTGAGGGCCACCAAGGAACAGTCAATCATAGAATCCCTACAGTGTGGAAACAGGCCATTCGGCCCAACAGGTCCACACCACCCCTCTGAAGACCATCCCACCTAGACCCGTTCCCCTACAGCTCCCTTGTCTAACCCACCTGATCTAAACATCCCTGGGCACTACGGGCAATTTAGCATGGCCAATCCACCTAGCCTACACATCTTTGGACTGTAGGAGGAAACTGGAGCACCCGAAGGAAACCCACGTAGACACAGGGAGAATGTGCAAACTCCGCACAGACAGTCGCCCAAGGCTGGAATCAAACCCAGGTCTCTGGTGCTGTGAGACAGCAGTGCTAATCACTGAGCCACCGTGCCGCCCCCTACCACATACAGTACGGAGAGAGAGAGAGAGAGAGAGAGAGAGAGAGAGATTTGAAGAGTTCTTCATAATAGTTCAGCTGGTAGAGGAATTGAACCCATGCTGTTTGTATTAAAAACCTCCTGTCCCACTAATGCAGCTAATTGATTCCGTTTTAAATGGATGAAGTGTCATAGAAACGAAGCAGATAGGAGGAGGTAAGAAAAACATTTACTAAAACTCCTGCTCCGGTGCACCAAAGCAACTGATGGTAAGTGAAATCAAAATACAACAGATACCAGAAATATGAAATGACAATCTCTTCCTGTGGCCTTTGAAAAGGGAAGCAGCTATATACTTGGAAAGGAAGAGACGACAGGGCTGCAGAGAAAAAGCAAAGGGGTGGTGACTGTGATAATACGAACTGCAGATGCTGGAGAATCCGAGGTAACAAGGTGTGGAGCTGGATGAACACAGCAGGCCAAGCAGCATCATAGGAGCAGGAAAGCTTGATGTTTCGGGCCGAGACACTTCATCAGTAATGGGGGACGGGAAGAGGGTTCTGAAATAAATAGGGAGAGAGGGGGGAGGCGGATAGAGGATGGATAGAGGAGAGGATAGGTGGAGAGGAGGCAGACAAGTCAAAGAGGCGGGGATGGAGCCAGTGAAGGTGAGTGTAGGTGGGGAGGTAAGGAGGAGATAGGTCAGTCCAGGGAGGATGGACAGGTCAAGGGGGGCGGGATGAGGTTAGTAGATAGGAGATAGGGGTGCTGCTTGAGGTGGGAGGAGGGGATAGGTGAGAGGAAGAACAGGTTAGGGAGGCGGGGACGAGCTGGGCTGGTTTTGGGACGCGGTGGTGGGAGGGGAGATTTTGAAGCTTGTGAAATCCATATTGATACCATTGGGCTGCAGGGTTCCCAGGCTGAATATGATTTGCTGTTCCTGCAGCCTTCGGGTGGCATCGTTGTGGCACTGCAGGCGGCCCAGGGTGGACATGTCGTCTGAGGAATGGGAGGGGGAGTTGAAATGGTTCGCGACTGGGAGGTGCAGTTGTTTAGTGCGAACTGAGCGCAGATGTTCATCCTCCGACAATTCCGCCATCCGACCCGACCACCAAAGACATTTTTCCCTCCCCAACCTTGTCTGCTTTCCAGAGGGACCACACTCTCCGTGAGTCCCTTGTCTGCTCCACACTCCCCTCCAGCTCCACCACACCCGGCACTTTTCCCTGCAACCACAGGAAGTGCTACACCTGCCCCCACACCTCCTCCCTCACCCCAATCCAGGCCCCAAGAAGACTTTCCACATCAGGCAGATGTTCACCTGCACATCTGCCAATGTGGTATACTGCGTCCGCTGTACCCGTTGTGACCTCCTTTACATTGGGGAAACCAAGCGGAGGCTTGGGGACCGCTTTGCAGAACACCTGCGCTCAGTTCGCAGCAAACAACTGCACCTCCCAGTCGCGAACCATTTCAACTCCCCCTCCCATTCCTCAGATGACATGTCCATCCTGGGCCTCCTGCAATGCCACAATGATGCCACCCGAAGGCTGCAGGAACAGCAAATCACATTCAGCCTGGGAACCCTGCAGCCCAATGGTATCAATGTGGATTTCACAAGCTTCAAAATCTCCCCTCCCCCAACCGCATCCCAAAACCAGCCCAGCTCGTCCCCGCCTCCATCACCTATCTCCTCCTCCCACCTCAAGCCACACCCCCATCTCCTATCTACTAACATCATCCCGCCCCCTTGACCTGTCCGTCCTCCCTGGACTGACCTATCTCCTCCCTACCCCACTACCTACACTCAACTTTACTGGCTCCATCCCCGCCTCTTTGACTTGTCTGCCTCCTCTCCACCTATCCTCTCCTCTATCCATCCTCTATCCGCCTCCCCCTCTCTCCCTATTTATTTCAGAACCCTCTCCCCTTCCCCCATTTCTGTTGAAGGGTCTAGGCCCAAAACGTCAAGCTTTCCTGCTCCTATGATGCTGCTTGGCCTGCTGTGCTCATCCAGCTCGACGCCTTGTTACCTTGGGTGGTGACTGTTTTTTATTCACACACAGGATAAGGGCATTGCTGGCTAGGCCAGCAATGATTACCCATCCCTAATAGCCCAGAGAGCAGTTAAGGATTAAGCACATTGCTGTGGGTCTGATGTCACATGTAGGGCAGACCAGGTAAAGGCAGTAATTTCCTTCCTGAAAGGACGTTACTAAACCAGATCGATTTTTTAAACAATTGACATACAGATTTGTGGTCACCATCAGATGCTTAACCCCAGATTTCTTTTTTTATTGAATTCAAATTCCACCATCTGCCTGGCAGGATACAATCCTGGGATTCCAGAACATTATCTGGTTCTCCACATTCAGAGTCCAGCGACAATACTGCTAGGCCATCACCTCCCTGACTCGATTACTGTTTCATAGAACCAGCACAAATAGGGTGGGCCAAATGGCTTTCTCCTGTACAATGTGAGTCTATCAACATACTTTACCCATTTCAATCTGTGGGGCAGCTGGTGAAGAACATGGTGGCTTCTTTCACAAGCCTCAGTGTTGAGAGAAAGGCTTGTATTTGTTTTACCCTTTATTGCATTTAGACCAAATCATCAAGATAACCTTGAGATGACAAGCAATACCAAGGAGAAAAGAGATTTCTTCTGACAACTAATAGGCCTGTGCATGAGAGTCCCATTACCATTCATATTTGATGAAGATGGCACCAGGTTGTATTTAGTTCTGATTATTGGGGCTAAGTCCCATTAAAGAGAGCTAAGTGTAATCTAAATCCCAGCATAATCGACTAATTAGCACCCAAGTAATTAGACTAATAACTGCATTGGAACCAAACCAAATATCGTCCAACATTAAGCTAATCTTCTGTTACTGCAGTAAATCAATAGTGTAATTTTTACCAAATGAATTTTTAATGAATGCTATAAACAGAGTACGTTATGAAACTTATATTCTGTGCAAATACCTGGCCCATCATTTCATGATGTTGAAATTAAAAGATTGGCTCAGTTGTACAATCTTTTCCATCCTTCTAACTGGAAACTCAAGACTCCAATAAAGCTTTAAGACTTGCAAAATCTGGACGGGGTGGGAGGGATACAAGGCGGCAGCTGGAAGAAGGACTCAGATCTTAGCCTCATTTGAATAACCTATTTCAATCACTGAAACTCCCCAGGATGTGAAGGGTCACTTCAGATCCTGCCCCATTTCTCCAACGGCAACGTCGGAGAAAGCTCATCTAGTCTAAATTGTGCTAGTCCACCTCCGTTAGCCCAAAAAACTACTCCACTTACCCGTCATAAGACTGAGAGCTGATTGTTGGGGAGTAAAGAGTTATCCGTACTCCAGGCTTAGCTCCTGAGCATATGCATTGGGAGCTATATCACTAAGACATCAGAGGGACCAATCTGTAGGACTCCTGAAGATGTCCTCTCTTAACCACCTACTAGGAAGGCTGTTATGAAACTAGAAAGGGTTCAGGAAAGATTTACAAGAATGTTGCCAGGTTTGGAGGGTTTGAGCTACAAGGAGAGGCTGAATAAGCTGGGACTACTTTCTCTAGAGTGTCAAAGGCTGAGGGGTGACCTTATAGAAGTCTATAAAATCATGGGGGGCATGGATAGGGTAAAGAGTCAAGATCTTTTCTCCAGGGTGGGGGAGTCCAAAACTAGAGGGCATAGGTTTAAGGTGAGAGGGGAAAGATTTAAAATGGACCTAAGGGGCAACTTTTTCACACAAAAGGTGATGTGTGTATGGAATGAGCTGCCAGAGGAATTGGTGGAGACTGGTGCAATTGGAACATTTTAAAAGACATCTGGATGGGTATATGAATAGAAGGGTTTAGAGGGATAGGGGCCAAATACTAGAAATGACGCTAGATTAGTTTAGGATATCTGGTCAGCATGGATGCATTGGACCAGAGGGTCTGTTACCATGCTGTACAGCTCTATGACTCTATGGTGGTAATGTTCACGTACTTAGTTCAGAGCTGACCTCATTACAGCAGAGGGAAGGCCATCAGAACAATTTGCAACTGTTGAGTCTTGCCCAAGTTCAGAAGCAAGAAAGAAGAGAGTCCCATATCACAAGAATGTTTTGATATTTGGTGGGAATAGCCCATTCTCCACTCTCTGCATCTTGCCATGAGGGCATCATGACTCCAATGGCATTATATCGATGTTCTTTTTATACATGCAATGATGTATGTGAGTATCCAGGAGGTTTTTTGCTCTTCCAAAACAGAAGGAGCTCTGTTAGGTCATGTCAGCCTTCTTTCTTCGAGAGAAGAGCAACCCAGCTTGGTTGGGTTTTATAGTTAACCAGCTCCTGATTGATATCCTCTTGTGTAATATCAAGTGTCTCGATCTTCACAACCTTGCATGGAGACAAGCTTTCAGCCTGGCTCCACCTCAACGTGAGAGTGAGAGTATGCAGTGACCAAACTCCTCCCTGCTCCCCTGCAGAGAGGAACCAGTGATTTTATCCTCCGTAGGTCCACACCAACTATGAGAGGTGAACTTATTGAGAAGGATTATAATGGGACTTGACAGGGTAGAAAGGTTGTTTCCCCTTGTGGTAAAATTTGGGACAACAGGGCATAATTTCAGAATAAGATGTCAACCAGCTAAGAGAGAGGCAAGGAAGAATTTCTTCTCTCTGACAGGTGTGAACCTGTAAAATTCTTTACCTTGGACAGCTGTAGAAGCTAGGTCATTAGATATATTCAAGTCCTAGATTTTTAATTGGCAAAGGAATCAGGGTGATGGGAAAAGGCCAGAAAGTGAAGTTGAGGGCTATCAGATCAGCCATGATCTCATTTGGTGATGCAGCAGACTTAATGGACCAATGGCCTAATTCTGCTCCTATTTGTTATGGTCTAAGAGTAGGAATTATTGGCAGCCATTAATTGCAGAATCAGAGAATCATCCAGAATTGTTATGGTGCAGATGCAGGCCATTCAGCCCACTGGTTCCATGCCAGATCTCTGGGCATGTTTCTAAGTGACAGTTTCCTGCCTTTTCCCCATAACCCCACACATATTCCCATTCAAGTAATCATTCAATACCCTCTTGAGTGCATAAATTGAAAAACCATGCTCCCGGATAGTACATTCCAGACACAAACTACTTACTGAGTTTTTTATTGTCACATCTCATTTACCTCTTTTGCAAAACATTTTCAAGCTGTGCTCTCTAGTTTCAATCTATTTATGAGTGGAAACAGTTTATCCTGATCTACTTTATCTAGACAATTCACAATTTCAAAAACTTATTTTCAAATCTTCTCTTCGCCTTCTCCTCTTCAAGGATAACGGTCCCAGACTCTCCAATCTTTCCTTGTAAGGGGAGTGCCTCATCCCTGGAACATGTCATTTGTACTTGAAAGCAGAGCCATGCACACAAGGTTCTTGGGAGACTGAGGGTAGAGCAGGTCATCAGAATGCAGAACAGGGTCCATGGTCGTTGTTGCCGAGCTTTGTGAGCTCTTAAAGACTGTGAAATACCTAAGCAGAAAATGAGGTGCTGTTCCTTCACCTTGTGCTGGGTTTTACTGAAACACGAGAACAGAAATGTTAATGTGAGTGAGCAGATTTAGTGAAAGGACAGACAGCTCAGTGTCATTCTTCTGGATAGAGTGAAGGTGTTCTGCAAAGTGGTCACTATTAGAATATTCCATTCAGTTCTGGTCACCCTTCTGTAGGAAAGACGTTAGATTTGAAAGGGAGCAGAAAAGATTTACAAGGATGTTTCCAGGTTTGGAGGTCGTGAGCCAAATGGAGAGGCTGAATAAGATGGGATTATTTTCCCTAGAGCTTTGGAGGCTGAGGGGGGACCTTATAGAGTTTTATAAAATCACGAGGGGCATGATAGGGTAAATAGCCAAGGTCTTTTCCGAGTGAGGAGGAATCCAAAACTAGAGGCATATGTTTAAGGTGAGAGGAAAAAGAGAGGGGGAGGGGGTAAGGGGCAACTTTTTCACACAGAAGGTGGTGTGTGTATGGAATGTGCTGCCAGACGAAGTGGTGGAGGCTGGTAGAATTACAACATTTAAAAGGCATCTGGATGGGTGCATGGATATGAAGCCTATGAAGGGTCTCGAGGGATATGGACCAAATGCTGGCAAATGGGACTGGATTAAATTAGGATATCTGGTCAGCATGGACGAGTTAGACCAAAGCATCTTTTTCCGAGCTGTACAGCTCTATGATTATGACTCTAGGTCTGAGATTGGCCTCACCAAAGTCAAGGAGAGCAGATTGTGATCATCAGACTAGATGGAAAGAAGCACAAGTTGATCATTTTTCCACCTGGAGGATGTGCGTCAGGGCTCGGACAGTATTTTTATATCGATAAGGGGTGTCCTCATCTGTCAGAAACCAGAATCTAGGAAGCCTCAACTCCGGGATTTAAACAAGCAAGGCTGTAGGTATGATACTCATGTTGTCTAGTCTCTCTTTAAAACAATTTAGACAACTCCAACCAGAATGTTATGAATGAAGATGGAGATAGCAAGAACTGCAGATGCTGGAGTCAGAGTCAATACAGTGTGGAGCTGGAGGAATACAGCAGGTCAGGCAGCATCAGAGGAGCAGGAAAGCTGACGTTTCGGGTCGGGACCCTTCTTCAGGACTGACCCAAAAAGTCGACTTTCCTGCTCCTCTGATGCTGCCTGTCCTGCTGTGTTCCTCCAGCTCCACACTGTGTTTATATGTTATGAATGAATTTGCCCAAATGTCCCACAATACCAAAATGGTCAAATCAATATGAACACAGGCCAGTACCAATGAAGAACAGTCGCAGCTTTATTGGGAATGAAGTTACAATAACCTTTAATACTAAATATACCATCTCTAATTCTATTTGGCCCTTTAAGGTTACAATAACTTCCCGAGTCTCTAATATACTTACTTAGATGCTCTCTTTCTCTCTCTGGCTGTGTGAAGCTGCTTTCTTCCTCTGTCTGTCTGTCTGTCTGGATGGTCAGCTGGTCTCTGCCTCTTGCCATGCTGGTCTCCTCAGACCATTCCACAGAGTCCAAGAGTGAGGTGTGCAGGTGAAGCCTGTTTTTATACCTTTTAGATGGTTTTCTGGAATTTTCCATAGTTCTGATCCAATCAGGGAGATACACTCAATAGTTTGAGACAGAGCCAAAAATTCAGACGGCATGCTATTGTTGGGGATATGTCTGTGCAGGATCACTGTTGCCTTTTACATTATGCTAATATTATTAGCGCCTGGCTGCTGTGTGGGTTTTATGATTTCAGAGTTTTACTTGGCTAAAGAACCCAGCATCCTTTGCTGTTTGGCCAAGTTAGCAATCTATCTGTGTTTTAGCAGCCATGAGACCACTACGGTACTACTGTGGAAATATGTACACTTCTCTATTTAAATCCCCTTCCGTATGCCTACCATTCTCATTGAGAATTAAAATTGAGCCTATAACTTCCACATGCAAGGTTCATACGTTTAGTCTTAGCTTTTCCATCCATGTTAACATGGTGTCTGATGATGAACATACCAGCAAGCAACAAGACAAGATTGCTTAGTCCCTCCTCTGTCGTTCACTATGATCATTGGTGATCATCCACCTTAGTCCCCCATTCTCAGTCTGGCCCCATACCCTTTAGCCCTAAGAACTATATCTAACTCCTTCCTTCAATATTTTCACCTCAACCATTTTCTTTGGCAGAGAATTCCACAGGCTCCCCACTCTCTGGGTGAAGATGTTTGTCCTCGTCTCAGTCCGAAATGGCTTGCCTCATAGCCTTTGACTGTGATCCCTAGTTGGGGACTCTCTGTCTATTGGACTTACCCTGTCTAGTCCTGTTAGAATTTTGTGGGTTTCTTTGAGATTCCCCTTACTTCCCTAAACTAGCTTTGCTTCATACGTCCATCCTGACATCCCAGGAATTATGCTTTTGTTACGCTTCCTGACTCAAAAGGACATCCATGTGACTCGTGCAATTAAACAGCAGTATTTGTGCTGCCATGGACACTGGTGTCTGAGCTTGCTTTCTTAGTGTTCGTTGACTGTAAGGCTTACTTGTGGACAGCCAGCCTCTGACTAGATAACGCTGGAGACAAGGTCTAGATCTCTGAGTTACCCTCTGCAGTTTAGAGGGAAAGGCAGAGAGCTTGTTATTGTGGGGCCCACTGAACAATTAGACGGGGGAGGGTGGACATCATGCTGTGTGGCACTTAATGTCAGAGATGCAGCGAGTGCAAACAAACTGTTTGTAGGCTTCAACAAATGACAATGTGTGCCTTCAGTGGGTTTTTTTAAAAATTGATTTACAGGGCAAGGGTGTCTCTGGCTTGAGCAGCATTTATTACCCATCCCTAATTACCGAGAGGGCAGCTAAGATTCAAACAGTTGCTGTGGGTCTGGAGTCACATGCAGCCCAGACCAGGTAAGGTTGACAGTTTCCTTCCCTAAAGGGCATTAATGAACCAGATGGGTTTTTCCAACAGCCAGCTCCTGGTCATAATTAGAATGTTAATTCTAGATTTTTATTAAAATCAAATTCTGTCAGCTGCCATGGCAGGATTTAAACCTGGGTCCCCAGATTGTTATCTGGGTCTCTAGATTAACAGCCCAGCAATAGGACCACTAGGCCATCACCTCCCCCTAGTAGGGTTAGGAGTGAAGCGGGACTGCAGTCAGTCAGGGACTAACAATCGATCAAGGGGCTCAGCCAGTTTCAGTCCAGGGGGTAGGACACAGTCAGGCTTGTAGGTCAAGTGCAAGCTATCTGGGGATTACAGGCCATTCAGTCAGAGTGCTGTTCCAGCATCGCTGGGTCAGGTTTTCCTACATTGAGACAAAAGCAGCAATTGAGTATAACGAAAATGGTTGGAAGAACAGTTATTGGTGGTGAGGAGCAGGAGACGCTTTGAAGTGTCTTCAGCAAATGAGGAGGAAGCACAGAGGGCAGGAAGGGTAGGTATGAGCTCTTTGACGGGCATGATGCAATGTGGCTCTGAGAGTTGTAGTCCCTGAGCCTTGGTGAGATACATGTGTTCTAATGTGAGTGCTGGTCCTTGGATGTGAGGTAGCAGAGAGAAAATGAAGGCACTTTCTCTTACCGTGTGAGAACTTTCATCCCAGACTATGGTGCACTAGACACCATTCACCACCACATACCATCTACATTGGGAACATTCAGCCCGTGGCCAAATCATCATGAAGACCAAAATCTCAGTCAACTTCAGACATATCTCTCACAACTCAAGCAATCGATTAATGACAAAGGATTTTCATAGAGGATTAGATAAGACTTTGTCAAGTGAGTTGATAGGTCGATAACTAGGGAACACTCATTTGACCAAGGGTAGGATGACAAAAATATTGTTCACATAATGAGTTGTTGTGATGAAGTATGTTAGAAACACATTTAATCACAACCAGCAAAAGCAAATCAAATATAGCCTTAAGCGAACGGACATTTGAAGATCTTTGTGGAAAGAGCAGGGGGAATGAGACAAAAAGCCCCTTCAAAGATCCAGCACAGGCTGGATGGGCAGAATGATGCACTGAATGTTCTATAATTCTAGTCAGCTTCTTTATACAATGATGTAATCTTTGAAAAATGACTGGACTATATCTGGTCTTTGTTGAGTTTAATCAGCTTCTTTACAATACATGTAAAGAAGGCACTTACAGAAGTAAAATATTCCTTGGTTTTTCTTTTGGTTCTTTCCTGTTTCAACCAATTTCCAAACTAAACTTAATTAAAAGAAAGTCTAATTTTGATAATTTGTCACATTCCTGACTGACAAGATGTTAATGTAATGTGCAAAATCGTGACACTGGTGTCCGAGGAGCTGCGTACAGTGTATTTGATTGCAACTAAGTTAAAGCTGAAAGGAATTGTTGGCTCACTGTCATTTTTCCAATCAATATATCTCTATTTTCGTGCTTACCAAGCTGAATAAAGCACGACACTCATAAATGGGATTTTCTTTTAACTTTGAACCTCTCAGTGTTTGGGGCTGGTACGGATCGATAGTAAATAGCACAAGGAGAAATGAGCAGGAGGAGAAGGTTCTCAGAGCTCTTGTCTTCTCTGCTTAAGTATTGAGCCCTCAGAGCCCAAAGTAGATCTTGGAGAAATAAAAACCCAGTTGCCAGGATACTGGGGAGAAATAGATTCACGATAATCAACAATGCAGTAGCAGAATGGAAGCTCATCCAGGTCAGGGCAGTACGCTGTGCATTTTTATATCCACAGGGAATTGTGTGGCAGCACAAATTGAGCAGGGAATACAGAATGCAAGATTTCCAGTTTAAAGAATGGAATTAGAGAACTGTGTAGCACTGGGTGAGGCCATTCAGTCCCATGAGGCCATGCTGGCTTTTTCCAAGAGCAAGCCAGTCAGTCCATCCTTCTATTCTTGCTCTATAACCCTGCGATTCTTTTCCCTTCAAGTACTTTTCCAGCTACCATTTGACATTTACTGTTGAATCACTCGATCAGGGAGTTGCATTCCAAATACTAACACTTGTTGGATAAAAGAACTGCTGTTCACGTCTCTGTTTTAGAGTAATAGAGTTTTTACAACACAGAATAAGGCTCTTTGGCCCATTGTATATTCTAATCCCATATTCCAGACTTTGCCTAGAGCCTTGTGTGTTCTGGCATTTGACACATTGATCTAAATAGTTCTTAAATGTCTTGAGGGTTCCTGCCTCTACCAGCCTTTCAGACAGTCAGTTCCAGATACCCACCATCCTCTGGTTGAAAAAAAATGTTCCTCAAATCCCCTGTAAACCTTCTGTTCCTTACATTAAAATTGTGTCCCGTGGTTATTGACCCCTTTACTATGGGGAAACAATTCTTTATACCACTCTCCCTCTCTATGCCCCTTGGAACTTTGTATACCTGAATCACAACCTTCCTGAACACCCTCTGCAGTAAAGAAAAAAATAATTAGCCTATCTAGTCACCTTGAATAAACCATCTTAAATTCAACACCCTTGCAAATGTTTTATACTATTTCTCTGTCTAAGGCTTTCGTGATTTTGAATGTCTCCATCAAACCTTCTTTTATCCTTCTCTGCTTCAAGAAGAAAGTGTGAAACCTCTTCCATCATATCCACATTGCTATCTTTGTCTCATTGTATGGTGCAGGAGACAAAGCAATAGGACCCTCTGCTCTCTCTGTAGGTGTGAAAACCTACTAAGCACCACCAAGTGTGAAACAACTCCATTGTCGACCTGACTGGGGAGCTCTTCAAAACCATCAGGCTGAAGTATGAATGTGATTTCTTTTACCAAGCAATATTGAGGGACAACTGTTGAGATCTCAGGTTCCAATCGGTGGCTACATCACCATTCTGGCCTCTTTGCCAGGAGAATTGCTACAAGCCTTCCCATTCTTTTGTGGCAACCAAGGGTCTATGGCCACAGCAAATGACAGCCATCTGCAAGGGTCAACAGGCGGACTTCAGGAAGAACCTTGAAAGAGACAACTTCAGTCAAGGTGTTGGGACCCTGTATCCTGACCATGAAAGACCATCAGATAAAGTAACTTAGAAGCAACATCTTACTTCCAATCTCCCCACTCATCTTCCAAATGTCTGTCACACTCAGGAACATATCCAAGTTCCCTTTCCTAAATTCTGCCCAGCAGATCTGAGATCACTATTCACATCGGTAGATTGGCACACTCATTAAAGCTCAGAAAGTGGCCATTCAGCCCATAGAGATTGCCTACAGTTCTAGATGATGGCTGAATCATCTCTATGCCACTTTCCTGTGTTACCTCAATATTTCTTGATGTCATTAATCTCCAGAACACTATCAATATCTGACTTGAATCTTCTCGATGATTGGGCTTCTACAGCCCTTGAATCGAAAGATTCTCTGCCATATAAATGAAGAGGTTCCTCCTCATCTCAGTCTTAAATAACCTGCCCCTTAACCTGAGATTACATGTCCACTCTCTTGAGTCACCAGCCAGAGGAATCATTGTGTCTACATTCACACTGTCTTAAAAATCCAATTCATTCCATTCCCTTGTCCCATCCCCGTTTCCCTGCTGTATCATTTCTCTTAAACATCCATCCAATTTTTAAAAAAAATATAATCCCTACAGTGTGAAAACAGGCCCTCTGGCCCAACAAGTCCACATGGACTCTCAGAGCATCCCACCCACACATGTCCCCCAATAAACCACCTAATCTACACATCCCTGAACACTACAGGCAATTTAGCATGGCCAATTCACCGAGCCTGCACATCTTTGGAATGTGGGAGGAAACTGGAGCACCTGGAGGAAACACATACAGACTTGGGAGAATGTGCAAACTCCACACAGACATTGCATTGAGGGTGGAATTGAACCTGGGACCCTGTCACTGTGCCACCCCCCTTTACTTTCAAAACCATTGATCATCTCCATTTCCACCACCCCTGTCAGCAGTGACTTCTGTCGACTAGTCATCTGATGTGAGCTGTCTTGGTCCCACATCAGGGAATCAGTCCTCTCTCATCTCCGACCTGCATAGTTTCCAACTTCTGACTGGCGGGAACTGAGGTAGTTGCTACATACACAAAAAAAAACTTATTAAAATTTAAGTTGGTATTTTAGACCCCTGACAAACTTGCACAGAATCTCTGAAGTCAAAAGCATTGAGCAGGAGTGAAATTTGAAGCATGTATCTCTCTGAGTAGTTTTGAGAGAATCTGTTTGTTGAAAACACCTTGGGGTATTGATTGAAATTCACTCTCGTCATTTCATACATAACCTGGCCTCCTGAATCCACTGATATCTACTGAGGCAGCTTTTTCTCTTTCACATAACTTCAAGGTTGATGCAGTGACACAATGCTGTCTGCAAACAGATAACCAGCAGCAGGGGAGCTACTTAATGGTCATTTAAAGATGTGATATCTTTCAAAGAAATCTGAACCCACATCTCCGCCCCACCACCCCCCGCCCCTACTGTTCTCATGACACTAGGCTGTAGTCTGGGGGAGGATGAATTATCACGTAAGAGGAATAAAGCAAAAACAGAAGTTGCTGGTCAAGCTCAGCAGGTCTGGCAGCATTTGTGGAGAGAAATCAGAGTTAACATTTTGGGTCAAGGGACCCTTCCTCAGAACTAATGGTAGCCACGAAAACGTCCTCAGGGAAATTGCAGAAAATTTCCTAAAGAAGGGTCCCGACCCAAAACGTCAGCTTTCCGGCTCCTCTGATGCTGCCGGGCCTGCTGTGTTCCTCAAGCTCCACACTGTGTTATTAGTTTTGAGGATGTGTCACGAGACCCAAAACATTAATTCTGATTTGTCTTCACAGATGCTGCCAGAACTGCTGAGCTTTTCCAGCAACTTCTGTTTTTGTTCCAATTCATAGCGGTGAACTGCTGCCAAGCATTTTAAGCAAACTCACTAAGTCAATAATTGGACACGGAAGACTTTGCAAGGAGCTGCTTCTCCAGTCAGAGGCTGTTTCTCTCCCACTCTTGCTGCTGATTGGTCATGTGTGCCTGCAGGTCACAGATCAGGAAGAATTTCAAATGATGTTAAAGTGAAACTGATAGAGTTAAATAGTTATGCAGTAAGGGTTTCACTTAATGAACAATTAAATTAAAATGAAACGATGTTAAGTAGATCAATGTTAAATATGGGCGTATTGTAGAAGTCACTCTTGCCTTAAATAGCCATTGGCTGTTCTTTTATTTGAGGGAGGGTTTGCTGACATATAGGGTGGTATGTTGGTTCAGTGATTAGTCCTGCTACTTCACAGCACCAGGGGGCCTGTGTTCAATTTCACCCTGGGCAACTGTCTGTGTGGGTTTCCTCTGGGTACTCCAGTTTCCTCCCACAGTCCAAAGTTGTGCAGGGTAGGTGGATTGACCTTGCTAAATTGCCCATAGTGATTAGGTGGGTTATAGGGGAATGGGTCTGGGTGGGATGCTCTGAGGGTCAGTGTGGACTTGTTGGGCTGAAGGGCCTGTAGGGATTCTATGATTCATCAGGCAAGAGGCCAGGTTCAGAAGGTGTGACCATCAGGGGAACCCCAGGTCAGGTACAGGAATTGAGCTCATGCTGTTGATGTCACTCTGTGCCACAAACTACCTTTTCAGCCAACTGAGCTAACCAACTCCCTTCCTGTGCCCTATCTAATTGGAATGGAAGGAACTGCACATTGCTAGGCAAGGTGAGAATTTTCATTCACTCACAGGAGCTGGGCATCACTGGCCAGGCTATCATTTATTGCCCATCTCTATTTGCCCAGAGGGCAGTGAAGAAACAATCACATTGATGTGGGTCTGGAGTCACGTGTAGTCTGGACCAACCAAGGAAGGCAGATTTCCTTCCCTAAAGGATATTAGTGAACCAGATTGGTTTTTACAATGATCCGCAATGGTTACCATGAGACTCCTAATTGCAGAATTAAGTGATTGAATTCGAAAAGACAAGAGTAGAATTAGTTGGATTCCTCTTTCAAGGAGAGGAACAGGCTCAATTGGCTGAATTGCCTTCATCAGTGCCAGATCGTTCTATAATTCTCCCAACTGAAGAAATGGCTTGTTAAATTATGTCATAAGAACTGACACATTACAGCTAACCAGTATTCGGGAAAACGATTTGTACACATTGTTTCACCTTTGTATTGATTTCAGAATCTGTTTTGCCTGTCTGTTTACGGGTGAGATTAACTGTAGAAAAGTAAGATTAAACAAGTGGTACAATTAAAAGTGAAGCCATTAAACTATATTTAGAAGAACGGCAATATCAACAGGTCAGCACTTAAATGCAGCTACATTCCCATTACAACATAGACTGGCTTCCTGGAAACCCTGATGGAAATCATTAGTCTATCAAGGACATGCCATGCCCACACGGTAAAACAAGCCTTTTCATATTGCAACTATTGCACTAATAGCAGCCAAGGACATCAATAGACACTGATCTTGACTGGGAAGGCAGCAAAGAGTACGTAGCACGATGCTGATTGAATGAGTTAAGTCAGGTTTGAGCTTACAGTCGGATAAGGTGATTGCCTTTGGCTTTGTTGGTGTATAGAAGGTGAAAAGCAATGACTTCCCTGAGGACTGTTAAGCAAAATTTAGATTTTTACACTCTAAGAGTTAAATGATACATCCCAATTAGAAGTAGAAGGCTGGTTTCAAATTTGTATGGAGTGAACTTTGTGCGGCTTAGATTCTAATTCTGGGCCCCCTGCCACAGGAAAGATGTTGTTAAATTTGAAAGGATGCAGAAAGATTTTTACAATGAAGTTGCCACGATTGGAGGGTTTGAGCTGTAGGGAGAGGCTGAATAGGCTGGGGCTACTTTCCCTGGAATGGGAGGCTGAGGGCTGACCTTATAGAGATTTATAAAATCATGAGGGGCATGGATAAGGTTAACAGACAAGGTCTTTTCCCCAGGGTGGCAGAGTCCAAAACCAGAGGGCATAGGTTTAAGTTGAGAGGGGAAAGATTTAAAAAGGACCTGAAAGGCAACTTTTTCACATAGAGGGTGGTGCATGTATGGAATGAGCTGTCAGAGGAAGTGGTGGAGGCTGGTACAATTACAACATTTAAAAGGCATCTGGTTGGGTACATGGATAGAGAGGGTTTAGAGGGATATGGGCCAAATGCAGGCAAGTGGGATTAGTTTAGTTTGGGAAATTTGGTCAGCATGGAAGAGTTGGACCCAAGGGTCTGTTTCCGTGCTGTACAACTCTATGGCTCTATTGACAGTAGGATCCCTGTAGGTGTCTGTGTAAACAAGAGACAGTATTAATGACAACATCCCAGGAATAACCTAGAGACAATGTAGGACAGACACTGGTAAAGGAAGGGGCAGCAATATCCCGTGCGAAATGGATTGTATATACTCAGACTGGGTAAAGGAGACCTGAACACATTAACTCACAACACTGAGGGACATCTGTTTTGTTTGCTGTATCTGAAGGAAAATGCGAATGTGGAAAAGGGATGCCAATAATATGAAAACGTCAAATTTTCTGTGTGCTTCAGAGCTTTGCTTTGGTCTAATACCAAAGGTAAACCTTTCTGTTCATCAGGCAGATAAAATGATAAATCCGCAATCAGTCTCCAGCAATTGATTATTTATGAGTCAAGACAACAGCACAGAAGTTGTGGAGTTGTGTGGTTGGAGGAGTGTGATCTGAGGCCCATGGAGTCTAAGAAAGGACAGGGTGACACAGATATTCCACACGAGGAACCAGGTGTGGGCACCTCAGGCACGGGGAAACCGGACAAACCCGTGGAAGTTTCAAGCCTCTACCCAGAACCTAATGGGTGAAATGACACATGATTTTGTCTTTTAAACATGGTATTGAGTTGGAAAATCAGCCATGGTCTCGCTGAACAGCAGAGCAGATTTGAGGAGCTCAAAGACACACATCTGCTCTTGTTTCCCCAAGTTCATATCTGAAGGATCAAGTCTGACTGATCCTGAATAAAATATTCAGCAAGATTCATATCACATCATTTGGAACTTAAACATGAAAAGGATAATTAGTCTCTCTGCTAATAGAAATAGCTCCTTCCTATCCACTGTTGAGGCCCCGCAAAATTTCACACAGCTCAGACAAACCTCTGTTCAGCATGTATGTTCCTGTGAAAAGTAAACCCAGCCTACGCAGTCATCTCATCCGAGTCCAGGCAACAGTCTTGTAAATCTCCTCCGGATCCACTCAAAATGCTGCCTGTAATGGAGAGAACAGAACCTCACCCTGCACTCTCACTGTGATCTAACAAGCAATTTGTGCAGTTCCAGCATAGCCTTCCCACTCTTACACTTTGCAGTTCAGCTCATAATGGAATGTTTCCATTGTTAGCTTTCTTAATAACCTTATCTACAGCTTTTGCTACCTTCAGGAGTGATTGGGTATGCACCCCAAGGGCCCCTCCACATTTCTCAACATCCTATGGTTTATTGTGAATTCCTCCATTTAATTTTTTAATCCCCAATAATTATCATACCTTACTCCAGGCGGTTAAACATTGAAACTTAGAAAATAGGAGGACTAGGAGATGGCCATTCAGCCCTTTATACCTGTTCTGCCATTCAATATGATCATTGCTGAGCATCCAGCTCAGTCCCCTGTTCCCATTTTCTCCCAATATTCTTTGATGCCTTTATCTGTAAGAACTATATCTAACTCCTTCTTGAGTTTTCTGTGGCAGAGAATTCCACAGGCTGTCCATTCCAGAGCAGCTGAAACAGAAACAGAGTTAACGTTTCAAGTCCAACATTGTTCTGAAGCAGAACTTTATGCTTTTCTTCCGCAGAAGCCTAATGTTACCTAATGTATCTGCGCTGCTCTAGGCCTACAGCCCAGCACAGAGACTTCCTCATAAATTCCTCTTGCACAGCGTACACCACAATTGTCTTCTCTAATTTGAGAGGTGGGGACAACGAGCCTGCACTGCTACAAATAAACTTGGTTCACTTTAATTTCATACCACAATCTGCTGCTGTCTGCTTCATACTGTTAATTGGAAATGGTTGTCATTCCATACCAGAATTTGGGAATGTTGGAATGAATTGGATGATCAGCCATGATCCTATTGAATGGCACAGCAGGCTTGAAGGGCCAAATGGCCTACTCCTAGCCCTATTAAACAGGAGAGGGTTCAGAAAAGATTTACCAGCATGTTGCCAGAAATGGAGGGCTTGAGGTGTAAACATCGATGGGAAAGGCTGGGACTTTTTCCCACTGGAGTGTGGGAAGCTGAGGGGTGACCTTATCGAGGTTTATAAAATCATGAGGAGCATAGAAATGGTGGATTACAAGGGTCTTTTTCCCCAGGGTGGAGGAGTTCAAAACTAAAGGACATATTTTTAAGGTGAGAAGAGGAACATTTTAAAAAGTCATGAGGGGCAACTTTGTTTTACACCGAGAGTGGTTCGTGGGTGGAATGAACTGCCAGAGAAAGCGATGGATGCAGGTATAGTTACATCATTTAAAAGACATTTGGATAAGTTCATGAATGGGAAATGTTTGGAGGGATATGGGCCAAATGCAGGCAGGTGGGACTAGCTTAGTTTGGCATTATGGTTGGCATGGACTGGTTGGGCCAAAGGTCTGTTTCTGCGCTGTATGACTCCATGACTTTATGACTCAAATTCACTGCGTCAGGCGAGACTCAGCTGGCAGCATGTCCATCCCAGGGTCAGAATCTCGAGGAAACTATATTCCACCTCCAGAAATGGCTGTGTTGCTATTCCATTGAGGGTTCCCACTGTACTGTTGGAGGCAGCAGCATAATGAGGGTCTATGATTTCTGACTCCACCCCTTGCTTAAGGATCCAACTCATAGAGGAGATGTTCAATCAAGGAGGGGTACAGTGCCATCTGCCCACACAAATGAATGAAAAGACACCCCTGAAATTGTTTTGAAGAAGGTCAGTACTCAGGTTAATGTTTATGTCCCACTTATAATCAGTATGCGCGCTACATGGGGGCTTGTTGCACAAAGATTGACTATCACATTCCCTCACATCACCGCCACAATTCCTACAGGGGTTTAAAACGGTTTAGGACCTAACCTGAGTTTGTCAAAAGTAAAGATGCTGGGAGTGAAATGCAGACAGGATCAGATGAATTTTGTTCGGAGAAGCCTGTGTGAAACATTAAAAACTTTCACTCACCAGTCAGCCAGCAAGAATTGTTTGTGTGCTGTGAATTCTCAGCGAGTACAAGTTTTCTCTTCCTTCACACAGAAGCTAAACCAGTAACATTGCTCAAGTAAAACATCGAAGTTTTTTTTACTATTTTCATGGGAGGTGGTTATCACCGACATGAGCACCTGTAGCCTGTCCCTAATTGCCCTCGAGCTGAGTGTCTTGCTTGGCCACTTCAGAGGGCAGATTAGAGTCAGCAACATGGGGTCACATGTAGGCCAGACCAGGTAAGGGTGGTAGATTTCCTTCCCGAAAGGATATAAGTGAACCAGATGGCTTTTCACGACAATCGATAAGAGATTTATGGTTATCATCAGTGAGACTATCGCTTTATATTTTTCATTGGTGAATGAAATTTGTATTTAGAACATGAATTGTGTATGAACACCAAAAAGACAGAAACAAAGGGAGATAGGAGAGAACATTTGAAAAAACTAGAATGCAGATTGAACCACTGGAAAAATATAGACACATTTGTCTATTTAGGACAAATGAAAGCAGAAGATGGCAGATTTGATACAGAAGTTAAAAGAAAGATAGAGATAGCTGTAGTGATTGTAATGGGGTCAGCCAGGTGGACCTCATAGAATATGAATTAAACTGTTCCAATCAGGGAGCCCTGGCTGACAGATATAAACAGGAGTGTCAGGGGTTCTGTACACTCTGAGAGTTGGCTCTGTGGCAGCCGGACCAGTGTCAAGGACTCTCCACGTGTAAATTAAGAGGGACTTAGTGATGGGATACCGGCCTCTGTGGAGTTATTTCAATAGCCAGAGGAATTTTGTGAAATTTTGTAAAAGCAAAACTCAAGCTTGTAAAAAGGAATAATTCATGAAAAGCTACATTCCATCCACTCTCCTGTCTGCCCCAGAAACCTAGACAATCAGAAAAATAGAAGGCTTCGAAATGTAAGAGCGAAAGGAACTCTAAAATGTGACATCCAGAAAAGAAAATGCCAGCCTTTTGTCCATTTGACCAGAGCTTAAAAGCTGCAGAGATCACTTCTTGTGGTAGGCAGAAGGAAGAGGGGGTGTCTAGGCAAAGTTGAATGCCAAATGTCACAGATGGGAACAGCAAATGTGGAAGATGTTGTATTCATAGATCATTTATTGTCACATGTATTTGTGACATGTATTTGTCACTCAAGGAGGGGTGCAGTGCCATCTGCCCACACAAACAAATAAAAAGAGACCTCTGAAATTGTTTTGAAAAAGGTCAGTACTCTGCCGCTCTCCAGTGCCAACTTAAAACACAGAAATAAACCAGACGTGGAGTATAAAGATAGAAAAATAAAGAAACGAACGTAAAGTTCAACATTATAGTCCTTACCTAGCATGAGCCTGGGATCTGGTCTTATCTACCCCCACGCTGAGACCAATAACAGAACGAAGCAGTCGACCAGCCTTGAATACCTTCACTGCACCGCCACTGCAGAACCGTGTCGCCATTCCTCAAAGCCATCTTGACTCTATTTATGATGACATTGTCATGAGACAGGGCTGGGCCAATCTTGGCAATGCAGCCACTGCTAAAGCTGCTGGGTCCCGCACCACACAGTGGGGCCCAAATTCTCCTCTTTGCGCTGCCACCAGGAACAAATCTCGAAGCCTCCGACGCGCTAGAAACCTTGATGTTGTCTGAGCTCTCCTCCAGAAGGTAACTAAGGTTGAAGTAAGAAAGAAAAAAGCTGAGAAAGAAGGAAAAAGAGAAGGAAACACAGATGGAGCGGACAAACTGCAGGCCTCCTGGGCAAGGTTTCTTCCTGGTGATGGTAGAAAGAGGCAGGTTTGGGCCAGTGTCTGGCGTGGGACCTGGCTGCATTGTTACTCTACCACCATCTTGACGACTGATTAGCGTGACTTACCATGACAGCAGAACCCCTGGCAGGAGGAGCTCCAAGCAGAAGCAGCAACCAATTCCCGAGATTTTGGAGATGAAAGTCATGCACTGGCAGGCAACTACACGGCTGAAGACAACATGGGTTTCACTCATCAAACAGAAGCCTCAGGCTGGGAGGTGACAAGAGTTAAGCAAGTGGCACAACGTATAATGAAGTGAAAAGCAGGAAGAGAAATTGCCCCTAAGTACGAGGAATAGATGATTAGCTTTCTGAGGATGTTATGTCAGACGTAAAGCAAAAACGGTCATCCATGCGCTCGCTGAGTGACACCGATAAGTAGTTCAGTGGACTGAGATATTCTCTACGACAAAGAATGAAAACAGAATGCTTAGCACTTGCTTGCAAATGTAGGGATCTGACTGATAATCAATTGTGCTGGCAGACTGCAGTCAAATCCCAGAAAATGTACACGTCTTAAATAGCTGTCGTTTTCTGAAGGAGCAATTTACTCAGATGTGGCAAACTAAATGAAGTTGGTTCGGCATCATGTTTAATTGTCAGCTCACTTCAAACTGCAATTTATTTCTTTTTTTATAATCATCATGTAATGCAATGTGAGTGCCACTGGCAGCTAAGAACTATATTAGTTGTTCATTCCTAATCGGTCCTCAGGATGTACTAATGAACTGCCCTTGTGAACTGTTGCCATCCAGATAATAACAGGGACACAGACAGAAATTGCGGGCAAAACTCAGCAGGTCTAGCGGCATCTGTGGAAAGAAAGCAAAGTTAAATGTTTTGAGTCCAGTAACTTTTCATTAGAGATGTTCTGTTTCAGATCTCCAGCGTCTGTGGTCCTTTGTTTTATTGACACTGGGACGTCTTCATTTTGATTGAGTGAGAGTGAAGGACTAGCCAAGTTGTTCTAAGTCTTAGAACTATGGCTGGAATGCTGGAAATCACAGTTGGTCAGGCGGCATCCATGGAGAGATAGCAGTCTAACATTTCGAGACGAGATGACACTTCATCAGACACAGGTAGATAGATCCTTGATAAGCAAGGAAGTGAAAGGTTACCGGAGTCGGAAGGAATGTGGACCAATCAGATCTGCAATGATCATGTTTGAGTGGGCAGCACGCTTGAGGGGCTGTTCCGTGTTCGTATGTTCATATTTTTGCACATTATGAGTGAAATCTAGGAGTGCTGCATCAGCAATTTAAACTGTAATTTACACATTTTATTGAGTGCAATTTTCTGGCTAATTATGTTTAATTTATGCTGATGTTGTTTTGAGTGTTGAGATATAAAATTCAAATTCTGTCCATTGGTTTTCTCATTGGGATCATGAACAATTTCAGTTCTTTTAGCTTATTGGCCTCCATCGGGATCGTAAGAGACTTTAAGCCAGAATTGACATTAGCACCACACAATAAATGACCAAACCTTGGGGATTATCCCATAAATTATCCTATTAACGGGAAACTGAACTCGAACAGTCAGATAAGTTTTGATGTAATAGAAGTAGGTCAGAGGCTGGGAATTCAACACTTCCTGTCCTCTTAAAGCCTGTCCATAGCGCGCAAGTCATGAGTGTGATCGAATACACCTCACTTGCCTGGATGGGTGCAGCTCCAACAACAGACAAGAAGCTTAGCACCATCCAGAATAGAGTAACCTGCTTAATTGGCACCACATCACCTTAAACATTCACCCTTCCCCGCCATTAACATGCAGTGGCAGCAGTATATACTATATACAAGATGCACTGCAGTAACTCACTGAGGTTCCTCTGAAAGCACCTTTTTTGATTTGATTTATTGTCACGTGTACCTAAGTACGGTGAAACGTTTTGCTTTGAGAGCAGTGCAGGCAGATCATAGCAAACAAGGACATACAGATCAGAGGATGCTTAGACAGAGCGATACAGGGTTATGACTGCACAGGAGGTGCACAGAGCAAGATCAACATTAGATTTGAAATTAGAGAGGCCCATTGAACAGTCTAATAACAACTGGTAAGAAGCTGCTCTTGAACCGTTGTAGCGTGTGTTCAAGCTTCTGTATCTTCTGCCTGATGGAAGAGGTTGTAGGAGGTCATTACCGGGGTGTGATGGGTCGTTGACGATGTTGGCAGCCTTTCCACGGCAACGAGAAGTGTAGGTGGAGTTAATGTATGGGAGGTCAGTTTCATGATGGTCTGGGTTGTGCACACAACTTTCTGTGGTTTCTTTCAGCCCTGGATAGAGCAGTTGCCGTACCAGGCTGTTATGCACCCAGTTGCTTTCTATTGTGCATCTGTAAAAGTTGGTGAGGGTCCTTACGGACATGCCAAATTTCCTAAGCCTCTTGAGGAAGAAGAACTTCTCTCAGCAGGGAAGCAAGGGAAGCAGAGACATGCAAACACTGCCCACCTGCAAGTTCCACTCACCATCCTCAATCGGACATTTATCACCGTTCCTTCAGAGTCACTGGGTCAATACCCTGCCCTAATACCCCTAAGGTTCTCCCAGAAGCCCAAGGACTGCAATGGTTCAAGAAGGCAGCTCACCACTAATAAGGGCAAATGAGGAAGGGCAATAAATGATGGCCTCCCAAGCGATGCCCACATCCCATGAAAGAATAAAGTATTTTTTGGAACTGCAGACTGTAAGATTATTCATCCCTTTAATAAAGAAAGGCAATAAGAAGGGAGAGGAAATCCAGCAGGTAAAAGAAGTCCTGATTTCAGAATTCATCAGTCACTTATCTCTTTCCTTCTGTCAGTCGCCAGTCCTGATACATTGTCTACATGAGAGATGTTCATTTGATTTTGTTTCCAATGCCACTATCCATTTCCAGCATTTTCTGCTTCTAACGGCTATGAAATTGGTGCTGTCCAGGGAGGCAGTGAATTTGATGAAGGCAGTGCTCTGGCAGTCACCCAGTTCACTGTCAATGGGTCATGTCCTTCCCAACTGTGTTATGCCTGGCATTTGGAGCAAACCTTGGCTGTTTGATTGACAGTGTTGCTGACCTGTTCTCTATGAGACCTGCTTGCAGCCTTGCCACATGTCAACAAGCATGTAGTTAGAATCATGCAATTATAAAATCAGACAGCACAGAAGGAAGACGTTTACAAAAATAAATTCAACATTTTTAAACTCCCTGTATTGCAACAGCAATTATTCTTGCAGCTTCTTCATTTGCTGTAAAGTGCTTTCGGGCATTACTGAATCTGCGAGAGACAGTGTGTAAATGCAAATGTCCTTTTGTGCACCTCTTCCTCAATGCAGCTGCAATATAGTTCTGAATTATTTCCGAGAAGGCAACCTTGCTCTATAATGAGTTCAATCATCTTGACATTTGTCTTAATGCGAATGTCGGGCTCAATAGTGAAGCATAGGCATGGCCAAATTGAACAATGTATCTCTGAAGTACCCAGAGAATCTTCGAATAGTTAGCATGCAGGTGGTGGTCATTTGCTCCCTTCTATTCATGTGGACTCTATGTACGATGAATTCAGCTCGGCCAACATGCCTGCCCTTTCTGCATACCTCCAAACTTCTTCTTTTCTGATAATTATCCCTTTTCCTTGCAAAAACTACGACTATATCTGTCTCCACCAGACTCTTAAGCACTACAACCTATATCCTAACTATCCAATGAACAGACAAGGCTTTCCTTATGACATGATTGCTTCTTTTGCCATTCACCTTAACTCACTGTTCTCTTGTTCTCAATTTATGCACCAGTAGGAATCATTTCTCCCTATTTACTCTGTCAGATCAACTGATTTTGAACTCCAATATCAAATTTACTCTCAACCTTCTCTGAGGAAAATAGCCCCTGCTCCACCAAATGATCCACATAACACCTGGAACCATCATGTCAACCTACTCTGCAAACTCTCTTGAATGTCTTGCTGAAGTGCAGTGGCCAGAACCATTCACAATTTTCCAAGTTTCCCTGAATTCTCACATGTGTAAAGAATCTACATGAGCAGATTCCTTTCAATTCATGTCAGCCTGTCACTTCCTAAACCTACAATATCTCAGCCTTGGGAATATTGAGATGCCTTTCAACGCTCTCTAAATTCGAGTAGTCCATCGCTTTAAAAACTTGCTTTTAATTGTCCCCGTGCGTTTCAATCTTCTATCATAGCAAAGCTTTTACCATCTCCTCCACTTGAATTTGCACATAGATGTATAGATAATGATGTAAATGAGAGTCAGAAAGAAAGAGATGCAGGCAATGTTCAACTGCTTTGCAATTGAAGACTTAAATTAACCCATTGGAAGCAGAGGAAATGTTTGGCAGATCAGTCATGTGCAGAAAAAGACAGGGTAATGTTTTGGCTGAAATCTTTCATCAGAAGTGGGAAAGTGCACAAGGCTAACACAGAGAAGCAATTCTCCAAGCATTGTTGGCCTAGTGGATATTTCCAAAGTCAGGATGAGAGACTGATCTTCTTCACACCTGCTAATCAATTCTATGTATTCTTCTGGGTGTAGATTCATCAATAATTATTTACGAGAAAATCCAGTGTTTGTAGGTCATGAGCAACCAAAGAGTGGGTAGGGAATTGTTTTAAAGCAAGCATTCAAGCCAATTTCTAACAGCCCTGGAGGAAAATAAGTACCTTTCTGGGCCTTTTCAGAGGGCAGTTAAGAGTCAACATCATTACTGTGTCCGGTATCACTTGTAGGCCAAATTGGATAAGGATGACAGGTTTCCTTCCCTAAAGGACATAAGTGAACCAAATGGGGTTTTATGACAATCCTGTAGATTTACAATCACCGGTGATACTTAATAGATTTATTAAGGTTAATCAATTCATTTCTTTTTTATGTATTTAATACAATTTAATTTTCTCAAAATAAGTGGTGGAATTTGAATTCATTGACAAAAAATTGCAGGCCTCCAATGGTGCAGGGAACTGTTTGATATCCTGAAGCCTATTCACGTCCCGAGAGATTGTTACTAAGGGATAATTAATATTATAATCTTTCCATAGTTTCAGGTGAGTTATGGAGACACAATGGTGGGGATGGCATTGTTCTGAGTAGGTTACGGTATTAACACATATTCAGGGTAGCCTTTGATCTAGAAACAGTGTCCAATTTCCCTGAGTAATACTCAACAGGTCTCAACCTGCCCCATGTTCCTGGGCCAGCACCACTGTATATTAAGGGATTTCCGTCATTGGGATCTCCAATGCTGGAGCAGAACAAAGTGCTCTCTTTAAGTCCTGGAAGGCCTCTTCCTGTTCCTCTTTATCAGTCCAATTTATTTTTCCGAGTCCCATTTCCCCTTTCGGATGTCTGTCAGGGGATGGGCTAGTTGGGCATACAAATCAACCTCGCACCGGTTAGAGTTACACAGACCCAGGAAAGTCTTCAGTTCTCGAATTGTCGTAGCCTGGATGGCTACTGTCCAACCTTGGGCAATCTCCCTTTTCCCGTGGGACATTTTCTGTCCTACGTAGGCTGCCTCCTTCTGGGCGATCGGAGCCTTTTCAATACTGGCCTTATGACCTTTCCACTACAGGTTGTTGAGGAGGGTCTTAAGGTCTATTTCATGTTGCTTTTCTGTTTCTGAAACTATCAGTATAATGTCCACGTACTGAATGATAACTGACTCGGTTGGCAGTATTTCGCAGAGGTGGTTTTGTAAGGCCATACGGTATACAGTCAGGCTGTGGTGGAATCCCTGGGGGGGTCGGGTCCATGTGTACTATTGTTGCTGTACAGTAAAGGCAAACCATGACTGTACTTCAGGTGTGAGGGATACTGACCAGAAGCCATTAGCCATTTCTATGACTGAGAACCACTCGTGGTCTGGTTTTAGGGCACTGAGTATAGAAGAGGGCTTGGCTACTAGTGGGACCTTCTGATTGATGCATTGGTTAGTTTTTCTGTCATCTGTAGTTAATCTCCTTCGAATGGGCTGTTAGAAGTGCCATGGATTTTTACTGAAATCCCTTTTCCCTCTAACCTCAGAATTATTGGGAGGATTCCTGCAATAGACATCAGGCTGTTGGGGGACTGTTTAGTGCAAGATGGAAGTGTCCCTGTGAAAGTCATGGGTTCCATTTGCAGTAACCTGCAGTCGTCCTTGTCTTTAGCCCAGATGGGGTTGTCTTTTAATTCTTCCCTTTGCCAGGTTCCGATGGGCCAAGTTATCTGTCCATCATTGAAATGTAAAGATGAATTTAGTTGGGTGAGGATATCCATTCTGAGGAGTGGCTGGGCTACCTGTCTTACCCATACATGGGTTACTAACCCACGGGGGCCGAATGCAACGTATATGGGTTTGATCCTTCTAATTGTCAGCTCCTGCTCCGTAAGCTCTTCTCACGGTCCCATCTAGCGGGAGTTTGGTCTCATACCTCCAGGGTAGGCACGTCAACCTTCCTCCTGTGTCCAAAAGGCACTCAATGTCCAGATCGCCCAACCTTATGGTCATACACAGTCTGTCTTCCCTCTGTCGGCATAAAGCCAGTAACAGCGTAGAGGGGCACAGAGCGGGCTGTCTCAGTTTTCTGTCATCTTCAGCAGCTCCTGCTGCTGCTGGGTGGTTAGCTTTTTGAGCTGTTCCAGGAGATCAGTCTTACTCCTAGTTTTCGTGGTCTCCTCTTCCTTATTGCATATTGGGCAACTTTGCCCTTTTGCCAGCACTCCCTGGCCCAGTGGCTGTCTTTCCCACAGACGTAACACTTCCCTGGGTGTTTGTCCTGGGTTTTTCTGGGGTTACTGGGGGTCTGTCCCATTTGTCCTGTCTGTAGGCTCACAATTTGGTGCCCATATCTCAGTCGAGCAGGTTGAGGGTGGTGGTGGTGGTGGTGGGGTGGGGTTGGGGGGGCGGTGGGGGCTCGGTCCATCAATTCATAATAATTAATTTCCTCTAGTCCCAGTCTGGTTTGGTGAGCTTTAACATCTTAGTAAGCTTAGGTTTAAGTCCGGCCACAAAAGCAGACTTCAGTAGGCTGTAATCACAACCTTCAAAACCCCTATTGTCCTGCACATTTGGGACTCCTGCATGCTCTTTCCAGGCCATCCTAAACCTTTCCTGTGTTTCTGGGACTTCCCCTGTAGTTTTTTGACAGTAAGCCATGACTTTCGTCCAATCGATCTTAGGTGGGCAAAACCTGTGTCTTTATTGCTGTCTATCCAGCTTGCAGCTCCTGCTCGTGCTCTCCACGGGCACCTTTGACTGCCTCATGGAGAAGGGGTCCTTCCCTTTTAGTGATAATGACATTCAGAATCTGTACCCTATTGCAGGGATAGAGCATTTATATTCCCCTTAACCAATCTAGGCTTTCCCATGTCTTCATTGGCCCCTTCTTTCGCTGAGACATTTCTTTAGGCCACCAGTCCATGTTTTCAGGGGTTGCAGGTTCATGCTCAGTGTGTTTTCCAGCTGTCTGCTTGGCAAACACACTGCATGTGTATTCAACCAAATGATCATGTCAGAACATGGCCGGAGATTTGCTTTCAGTCTGGTAAATGGAAGGGGGAAGCTGCTGCCCATCAGTGGTTTCCAATACCATCAGTCCCGAGCAAGAAAACCGGGAAAACATTTCCTTTCATCTGAACATTTTGTAGTTCAAATTGTCTAATTACGCGACAATATATTCCCGTAAATCCACCTGGTAAAAAATCCGAAAGATCTGAACTGATGAGTAAAACTTTTTTTTAAGGAGCTTCAGCAGGCTCTAATAAATCCTGTCTGGCTCTCTCCACACCAACCACCTGTCCCAAAGATTCAGCCAGTGGAACACTAGCGAGACGTGATGGGTCTGGGTGGGATGCTCTGTCTGTCGGCGTGGACTTGTTGGGCCAAAGGGCCTGTTTCCGCACTGTAGGGATTCTATGATTCCATGAACACCCTCGATTACACTTCATGAGAATGAGCAGTTGAACAAAGGCCATGGGGAATTACTGCACCAGATCTGCGTGACATCCTTGATATCTGAAAAGTTTCAAAAATGAGTATAAAATGTGAGCACTGTCCTTGCTGAGGAAACACCAGTGACCTTGATTGAGAATTGGACTGTATGCAAACATGACGTTTTCAATAATAGGTCTCTGTATTGGTCATTCTTCTTAATGTCACATCAAGCGCCACAAAGAACAAGATTTACAGTGGTCTACTGGAAATAGCCAGGTTCCTGCAACTAAAAGGCACATGCATCATCATCTTCCTTCTTGAACCACTGCAGTCCATGTGTTGTAGGTAGATCTAGGATGCCGTTGGAGAGGGAATTCCAGGAATGACACTGAATATCCTGCGACACTGCAATATATTTCCAAGTCAGAATGGTGTGTGGCTTAGAAAGGAACTTGCAAGTGGTGGTATTCCCATGTATCAGCTGCCCTTTTTTATGGATCTGACCAATCTCCATTAAAATATATTTAGAAGATAGCCTACACCCTAACTTTTGCTTATTTTAGAGGCAAGTAAGACTTTGCATTCTAGATGCAAATTGGTCAAACTACTCAATTTAAGGAAAGCGCATTTTAACACGACAGTTAAAACACAGACAAAATAAAAATAAACTAATTGGCTAAACAGCAACTATCAAAAAGCTTACAAAAGGATATATACATTAACCACTACTAATTAACTGTTCCATTAAAAATCCCACAAACACACCCTTGGCAAAGGCAAATTCAGTAAAATAGATTGTCTCACATGCAATTCTAGCAGGAGGAAGAGACCCCAGCTTTTAACTGTAACAGAGAGAGCTTCCACATCCAGCTTTAATACCACAGCAACTGCAAAAAGCTAAAACTAAAAGTTTTGGCTGTGTGGAAGCATGACCCCAATTATTCAGGCTGCTTCAATAGTTTCAACCTTTAAAAAAAACTCAAGGCCTCACAAGCTGTTTATTGACTTTGAACAGACTACTTGGTACCTCTGTCTAAATTTTTCTTCATAACAAAAAAAAGGACAAAGTAGATCTTTTATCTTTCTGGATAAAAGTAGTCATGGGTTTGGAAGGTGCTTGCTAAGGAGCTTTGATGAATTCCTGTATTGCATCTTGCCAGATATTCACTAAATATGTTAATGATACAGATGAGGGAACTAAAGGCAATAACTCGAAACTTGCAGATGACATAAAGCTGGGTGGGAAGGTGCGCTGTAAGGAGGTTGTAGAAATATCGCAGTGTGATTCTAGCAGGCTAAGTGGAGTGCGGAAAATGTAAGATTATCCAATTTGGTGACATACACAGCAATCTTCAGCCAGAAGTGCCGATTGGATGATCCGTGTAGGCCTCCTCCAGTGGTCCCCAGTATCACAGATATTCAGCTATTCAGCCAATTCAATTCACTCCACGTGATATCAAGAAACATTTAGAGACACTGGATACTGCAAAGGCTACAGGCCCTGACAACATTCCAGTAATAGTACTGAAGACTTGTGCTCCAGAACTTGCCGCACCCCTCACCAAGCTATTGCAGTACAGTTACAACACTGGCATCTATTCAACAATGTGGAAAACTGCCCTGATATGCCCTGTACATACTAAGCAGAACAAGTCCAACCCAGCCAATTACTGACCCATCATTCTACTGTTGATCATCAGTAAAGTGATGAAAGGTGTCATCAATAGGGTTATCATGCAGCACCTGCTTAGTGACACCCAGTTTGGGTTCTTCCAGGGCTCAGCTTCTGACCTCATTACAGCCTTGGTACTGTCGTGATTGGAACCAGGTAGCTCTCACTGACTATGAGATCCTTGATTAGGGTTGTTAACCTGGGCCAACCAGGGAGTCCCGAGCGACAGATATGAACAGGAGTGTCAGAATCTCCTCAGATTCAGGGACGGACTCTGAACTAGCTAGCCACAGCCAGTGTACTGTGCACTTTGAGTCAAAGAGTCAAAGAGTCCTACAGCATGGAGACAGGCCCTATGACCCAAACTGGTCCATACCCACCAAAATGTCCATCCGAGCTAAGCCTATTTCTCTGCACTGGGCCCATATCCTTCTAAACCTTTCCTATCTATGTATTTGACCAAATGCCTTTTAAATGTTGTTAATGTACTCGCCTCAATTACTTCCATTGGCAACTCATTCCATATGCATACCACCCTCTGTGTAAAAAGGTTACTCCTCAGGTTCCCATGTATTCTTTCCCCTCACCTTAAACTGATGCCCTCTAGTCCTTGGTTCCCCAACCCTGGGAAAAAGGCTGAGTGCATTCACTCTATCCATGCTTCTCATGATCTTATACACTTTCATAATCAGGGTGGCTCAGTGGTTAGCACTGCTGCCTCACAGCACCAGGGACCTGGGTTCAATTCCAGCCTCGGGTGACTGTGTGGAGTTTGCACATTCTCCCCGCGTCTGCGTGGTTTCCTCCCACAGTCAAAGATGTGCAGGGTAGGTGGATTGGCCACGCTAAATTGCCTGTAGTGTTCAGGGATGTTTGGGTTAGACATGGGAAATGCAGGGGTAAGGGAATGGGTCTGGGTGGGATGCTCTTAGGAGGGGCGGTGTGGACCTGTTGGGCCGAATGGCCTGTCTCCACACTGTATTGATTCTATTCTATGATTTATAAGATTCCACCCTCAGTCTCCTATGCTCTGAAGAAAAAATTTCTAGCTTGTCCAACATCTCCCTGTAACTTAGTCCATTCAGCCCTTGTAAATTTCTTCTGCTTTAATCTTCTTTCCACTTTAATAATATTGTTCCTATAGCAAGGTGACCAAAACTGAACACGGTACTCCAAGTGCGGCCTCACCAACGTCATGTACAACTGCATCATAGCTTCCCAACTTCTATACTCAATGTCCTGATGATGAAGACCAGTGTGCCAAAAGCATTCTTCACTGCCCTGTCTACCTGTGACTCTACTTGCAGAGAACCTTGCACCTGAACTCCATGTAAATAAAGGGTGACTTGGTGATGGGATGCTGGCCTTTGTGGTTATTTCAGGTACCAACATGGACAAAAAAGCTGAATTCCAGAGATGAGGTGAGAGTAACAGCCCTCAGCATCAAGGCCTCATTCAACCGAATATAGCATCAAGGTGTTCTGGCAAAACTGAAATCATGAGGTGTCGGTGTAAAATAATCCAGTGGTTAGAGTCACATCTGGCACATAGGAAGATGGTTGTGGTTGTTGGAGGTCAATCATCTTGGTTCCAAGATACCTCTGCAGGAGTTCCTCAGGATAGTGTCCAAGGGTCAACTATCTTCAGCTGCTTCATCAATGACCTTCCCTCAATCAAGTGGGGATGTTCACCAATGATTGGATAATGTTCAGCACCATTCGTGACTCCTAAGATACTGAAGCAGTCAATGTTCAAATGCAACAAGATCTGGACAATATCCAGGCTGAGTTGACAAGTGGCAGGAAACATTTGCGTCACACAAATGTCAGGGTATGACCATCACAAATAAGAGACATTCTAACCACTGTCTCTTGACATTCAATTGTGTTACCATCCCTGAATTCTTCACTGTCAACATCCTGGGGGGTTATCATTGATCAGAATCTGGACTCACCACATAAACACAGAATCTAGGAATACTGCGATGGCTAACTCACCTCCTGACTCCCCAGTGCCTGTCCATCATCTATAAGGCACAAGTCAGGAGTGTGATGGAATGCTCTCCACTTGCCTGGAGGGGTGTAACTCCAACTCAGGAAGCTTGACCATACAGGGCAAAGTAGCCTGTTTGATTGGCTCTACATCCATAAATATCGACTCCCTCTACCACCCACACTCATAGTAGCAGTGCATACAATCTACAAGATGCACTGCACGAACCTTCGACAGCACCTTCCAAACCCAGGACCACTTCCTTCTGGAAGGACAACGGCAGTAGTTACATGGGAACACCACCCCCTTCAGGTTCCCCTCCAAGCCACTCACCATGCTGGCTTTGAAATATATCATTGTTCCTTCACTGTCATCTGGAACTCCCTCCCCAAATGTATTGTAGGTCAACCTACAGCACACAGACTGCAGCATTTTAAGAAGGCAGCTCACCACCACTTTCTCAAGGGTAACTGGAGAAGGACAATAATTGCTCACCGAGCCAGAGACACCTATGTCCCACAAGTGAATTTAAAAAAAGGAAGGTAGATTATTATTTCAATAACTGTAAATTGAGAGAGCAGAATACTCAACAAAACCTTGAAGTCCTTGCGCACAGGTCGCTAAAAGTAAGACAGCAGATACATCAAGTAGAAAAGAAAGTTAACTGTACGTTGGCCTTCATAGTGAAAAGATTCAAGTACAGGAACAAGGGTGTATTGTTGCAAATATACATTGGTATACAGACATTGGTAAGACCACACCTGGGAATATTATACACAGTTTTGGTCTTTTTAACTAAGGATGATGTTCTATATACAGAGTGGGTGCAGCAAAGGTTTATCAAATGAATTCCTGGGATTGCAGGATTGACACATGAGTCAATTAGGATTATATTCACTAGAATTTGGAAGAATGAAGAAGATATCAGAACCTATACAATTCCAGCAATGACTAGACAGGTTAAACGCAGGAAGGATGTTCCCTATGGTGGGGGGAGTTCAAAACCAGGGGTCACAGATTAAGGATAAGGGGTTAACAAGCATGGGGCTGGATGAACACAGCAGGTCAAGCAGCATCATAGGAGCAGGAAAACTTGACGTTTCGGGCCTAAACCCTTCATCAGAAATGGGGGAGGGGAAGAGGGTTCTGAAATAAATAGGGAGAGAGGGGGAGGCGGATAGAGGATGGAAAGAGGAGAGGATAGGTGGAGAGGAGGCAGACAAGTCGAAGAGGCGGGGATGGAGCCAGTAAAGGTGAGTGTAGGTAATGGGGTAGGGAGGAGATAGGTCAGTCCAGGGAGGATGGACAGGTCAAGGGGGCGGGATGATGTTAGTAGATAGGAGATGGGGGTGTGGCTTGAGGTGAGAGGAAAAACAGGTTAGGGAGGTGGAGATGAGCTGGGCTGGATGCAGTTGGGGGAGGGGAGATTTTGAAGCTTGTGAAATCCACATTGATGCCATTGGGCTGCAGTGTTCCCAGGCTGAATATGATTTGCTGTTCCTGCAGCCTTCAAGGATAAGGGGTTAACCTTTTAGGACTGAGATGAGGAGAAATTTCTTCACCCAAAGACACCCATAGATGATTCTATGGAATCCATTGCCACAGAAAGTGGTTGGGGTCCAAAATATTATGTTTTTTCAAGCAGTAGGTCGATATACATTTCTTGTGGCTAAAGAGGTCAAGGGTTATGGGGGGGAAGGGGGGGAAGGGGGAGGAATTAGGGTACTGAGCTCAACGATCAACTATAATCACATTGAATGGTAGATCAGGCTTAAGTGCTCTCTGAAGTGGCCTGGCAAAAGTACTGAAGTAGATGTTTCAATCATCCCTTCAGAAGGTCATTTCGGAGTGGACAATAAATGTTAGCCTTGCCAGCACTGTCATCATCCTGTGAATTTAAACAAAGGATGCAAATGTGAGCTCTGAACCAGAGGAGATTTCAGTATGACCTGACCTGAAAGCACTTGGAGGATTCTGACATCAATGTGTAGGAACACCATCAATTTCTATTTCCAGTCTGGAGTCAGATCATTAAGAAATCATTAAGTATTTAACTTCAACCCTACATTCCTGAATATCCCTGGTCATCTTGAAAGATTCTGCTTCCATTGCCTTTTGAGGAAAGGAATTCCAATGATTCACAACCATCTGAGAGATGTTCCTTTGTCTCTATTTAAATGGAGCCCACTCATTTTTAACCTGTGACCCCTGAAAATCCAGACACACCATCCAAATGTACACAACATGAGCTACCTTTCTTTTGGAAAATTCAGAATTGTTCATTTTTTTACCCTCTTTTTCAGCCTTCCAGTTCCAAAGAAAACAAGAGGACAAAGTGAGAATCTCTGTTCTGTCTCACTTGTCCATCCTTTGATATTTGCCCATTGGGTGTTACACAAGCCAACATGAACCATTTAATGCTTTCGATGTTTAATGTTGTGAGCCAATAACTTAGTTCACGTCTGTCAGTTGCAGCATTCCATTCCTCTTGGAATTAACCCACAGGCAGTGTCCCCGAAGACCAGGCCCATTTCACACCAGCATCAGGAATAACAAAGAACAACGTATTGGTCAAGGATCAAATGAAACCTCACATCACTAGAGTACATGACGTAATCCCAGGGCAGAATAGAGCAGTCAGTATTCTGAGGCGTTGACTGGCATACCCAGTTTCAGCAACTATTACCTAATTAGGGAATAGCATGCCAATCCCTAGGAGTTAGGGCCTAATCCATGAAAATTTTGTAACTTCCTACTTATGAGCACTTTATAATGGGAGGGCCTCATACAGAATCCATATGGTATGGAAGCAGGCCATTCAGCCCACTGAATCCACACCGAACCCCAAAAAGCATCCCACCTAGACCTATCCCCTCACCCTATCCCTATAACCCCAATGGCTAACCCACCCAACACATCCCTGGACACTATGGATAACTTAGCATGGCCAATCTACCTAACTTATACAGCTTTGCCCTGTGGGAGGAAACTGGATTATCTGCAGGAAACTCAAGCAGACACGGGGAGAATGTGCAAACTTCACACAGACAGTCGCCCGAGGGTGGAATCTAACCCAGGTCCGTGGCTCTGGGAGGCAACAGTGCTAACTACTGAGCCACTGTGCTGCCCCTGAAATATTCTCAAGGGAACAGAGAGGTAGAATATAGTTTCAAAGAACTTATAATCAGCATGCATTTTTCAGTGAGTTGTTCGAGTGCAAATCTAAATAATGAGGTTTGATGATAGATTTTGGCTTGTGATTCAATGGCCAACAAGCCTGAGCCAGAAACTGTGTTTGACTCCAATTGCAGAACATGATGGCCAAGGAAGATGTGTTCAAATTGATTGTAAGTCAGCGTAGTCCTACTAGACTATAGAGCTCCTTTCATTGGTGAGGCCTGCCTGATGGCGAGTTTAACTTGAGGGTCACCGCACCTCAGGCAAGGGGAGGCCTTCAAGATTATCAAAGCTGGTGATGGAATTGACCCCACATTGTTGGCATCATTCACCAACCATCCAACCAACTGAGCTAACCAGCTCCCAAAGAGATTGAGTGTGCAACCAGCCAATGGCAGCCAGTAAAAAAAAGGCAAGATTCCTGGTCTGGGATTTGATGGGAAGAATTTTGCAACCACTACCATTGACATCCGGGACATTCAAGATAAAAATGCCTGTCCCACAATAACCTGGACCCACTGAGTAAACTAGAACACACTGCCACCCCCTCAAAATATTTAATTTGACCTCCTAAACTTCCTTTAAATCTCTCCAGCACTTTATTTTCCTTTCCCCTAAAGAATTGATCCCGACTTTGTTGACCTGTCCTCACATCTCCTTGCATGACTCAGAGCATTTTAGATGGGACATTTAACTATGTGAAAGGCGCTATCTAAATGCGAATTGTTACTCTTTTCACAAAATGACTATTATATGCAGCTGAATACTGAGGAAAGGAGTGAAGATACGACGTGGAGGTGCCAGTGTTGGACTGGGGTGGACAAGGCAAGAAGTCACACGACACCAGGATATAGTCCAACAGGTTTATTTGAAATTCACAAGCTTTTGGAGTGCTGCTCCCCTGTTTTAAATCTTTAAAACATTACAAGCAGATGCAGAAAATAATCAAGAAAGCTAATAGAAGAAGCTGGCTTTTATATCTGGAGGACTGGAGTACAAGGATGCTGACATTAAACTTCTGTTAAACAAAACCCTGGTTAGACCCCACTTGGAAAACCATCTATTGGACCTATTGTTCATCACTAACAGTTCCCAGTAACAACTATTCACCCTCCCAGCCTGATCGTCATCAGCTCTTTAGTCTATCCAACTGCTCTCCTCTGTCTTTAGGCTCTATCCTATTGTTTACTCCCTACCCCAAACCCCTCCCTATTTTCTGCATATGGTACATATCGGTACTTTTAGCCAATGAGGGCTATCAATTTAACTGGGACAAAGTAACCATAGTAGCCCCAGCCAAACTTAGACATGCACGGGAATCCTAGAGGCATGGCTCTCCACCCATACCTCAATCAACAATCATATAGAATTGGACCCCATCTTCAAACGCATACAGATCAAAACCAGAAATGACAGTACTCACCATAACAGACTGGACAGTATAAATTCCAAGGGCAGTAGAATAAAATCGCTTCATCAGAGACTCCACTGATGATGTTACCTAGCATGATGATGAAACGTTTGAACAAAAACAAGCCAGCTTGACGAGCAAGTCAACAACCAATGTCAATTGACCTTGGAGGGAGTGTAACGTAGGTTTACAAGAATGATTCCTGAACATCAGGGATTAACTCATGAGGAGAGATTACAAAAATTAGGTCAATTTTCTCCAGGATTTAGAAGGTTAAAGGGTGATCTGACCAAAGTCTTCAAAATACTAACAGGAAAGGAGAGGGTAGATAAAGATGAACTCTTTCCTCTGGTTGGGGATTCTTGAACAAGGGGTGCATAGTCTGAGAATTAAGAGCAAATCATTGCAGATGCTGGAATCTGTGCAGAAAACAAAAAATGCTGGAGATCACAGCAGGTCAGACAGCATCCATGGACAGAGAGCAAGCTAATGTTTCAAGCCTAGAGGACTCTTCATCAGGGCTGAAGTGAAATGTGAAGTCGGGGGGGCAGCATTGATGCTATAGTTGGGGAGGGTGGTGAAGTGCTGGGGGAGGGAGAGTGCTGATAATGCAGGTTAAGTGATCAGAATTTGAGAATGATAGAACAGCGGTGTGTCTAAATGCCAGACTGGGGAAAAACAGACTGTCCCACTGGAGTGGGGGAGGGGAGAGAAGACATGTTGACAGGGAATGTCAGAGATAGTGAGAACTGCTGATGCTGGAGTCAGAGATAACACAGTGTGGAGCTGGAGGAACACAGCAGATTTCTGAAGACGGGTCCTGACCCGAAACGTCAGCTTTCCTGCTCCTCTGATGCCCCCTGGCCTACTGTGTTCCTCCAGCTCCACACAGTCAGGGAATGTAACAGGTAAAGCTAAACGAAAAGCAAGGAATAAGAGTGGATTCACAATTTGAAGGTGTTGAACGCAATATAAAGTCCAGAAGGCTGTAAGCTGTCTAGTCTGAAGATGAGATGTTATTTCTCCAGTTTGTGCTATGATTCACTGGAACACTGCAGAATGCCAAGGACAGACATGTGGGCCAAGAGGTTAAAGGAAAAATGTTAGGAATCACTTCTACACACAAAGGACAGCAGATGTTTGGGGATTTTTTTTCCCACAAATGACAATGAATGCCGAATCACCTGTTAATTTTAAATCTAGGACTTCTGTTCAGCAAAGGTGTTGAGAGATATAGGCCAAAGTGATATGGAGTTAGGCTCGACATCAATCACGATCTCATTGAATAGTGGAATAGGCTCGAGCGCCTGAACGGCCTGCTCCTTGTGTCAACGTGTATGGAGTTGGATATTGGAGTGTGGTGTTGGGTTGGCCGTTTATGGGGGTTAATTGTTTGGGAAACAATGGGAGGAGGCAGGGACAAACACAAAATAGTAGAAGGTCATTTTAGTCTCAAAAGCCGTGCAAACAGAGAGCAACTGACAATTGGGCTCGATTTGTGGCAGAGTGCAGTGTTTGAAGCCCCTATAGTAATTTAAGAAACAGTTTGGTGCAGTATTGTAGATGGATTAGTAACAATGGACCGAATAGACTTCTTCATCCATACGTCTCTTCCAATAACATTACATGGCCAAAAATGCTGCACCATGAAATACAATGGATATGTTCACTCATTTGAGCTAAAGGAACAGACAGGTTGTCAAAACCTTCCATTGCACAGACATCTGAGAAGATACAAGAATGCCAGACTTCGAAGAAAACAACAATATATGCCACAGGAACCGTTCCTCTCTTTAAAGTTTGGCATTCTTGCGTCTGCCCTGACCACCGCAAGATGAAAAAGAGTCAACAGCCTGTCTGCTCCTTCAGCTGTGACACACATATACGAGACTGGCTGCGAGATTCACAAGGAACTCACAACCACTTCCATCTAGAAAGACAAGGGCAGCAGATACATGGGAACACCACCACCGCCAAGTTCCCCTCCAAGTCACTCACCGCCCTGACTTGGAAATCTATCCCCGTTCCTTCAGCGATGTTTCGTCAAAATCCTGGAATTCCCTTCCTGAGGACATTGTGGGTCTACCCACAGGACATGGACTGCAGTGGTTCAGGAAGGCAGATAACCACCTTCTCAAGGGGCAACTAGTGACGGGCAATTAATGCTGGGCCCAGCCAGCGACACCCACTTCCTAATACTGAATCAAACAAAATCTGCAATCATCCAGATTTAGCACTTCATATGAATCTAAGTTGCCTGCATTGGATTAATTTAGATCCTTAACTATAGGAAATTGAGAAACAGGAGGAGGCTATTTGGCTCCTTGTTCTTGTTCTCTCAGTCATTTCAAACATAGCTGATGTATATTTAAAGTCCAGCTGGCCCCTTTGATCAAATTCAACTCTATTTCTTTTGGCCTTTCAAACTGTTGTGTAATCTTCGCACTTCATGTTTATGAGCCCAATTTAGTGGAAGTGGCACAAATGGGGTTTGAATTTGTCTGTGACACAAGTTAGTCTTTGCCAGGAGCTCAGGAGTTTCATGATGAAATTTGAACTGCTTACAGACAGAAATCTAACCAGGAATCGGACTGTCCAATGCAGGCAGCAGCTCTCAGGAGCTGCCGTTGAGTTTACCCAAACAAAGGTGCTTGAAACCAAAGGATATACAAACATAGAAAAGTAGAAGATAGGAGCAGGAGGAGGCCATTCAGCCCTTCGAGCCTGCTCTGCCATTCTTCATGATCCTGGCTGATCGTTCAACTCAATAGCCTAATCCCCATAATCTTTGATCCCATTCGCCCCCAAGTGCTATATCTAGTCACCTCTTGAATACATTAAATGTTTTGGCATCAACTGCTTCCTGTGGTAATGAATTCCACAGGCTCACCATTCTTTGGGTGAAGAAATGTCTCCTCGTCTCTGTCATTAATGGTCTACCCCGACACCTCAGTCTGTGACCCCTGGTTCTGGACATACACACCATTGGGAATTTCCTCCCTGAATCTACCCTGTCCAGTCCTGTTAGAATTTTATAAATCTCTATGAGATCCCCCAAAATTCATCTGAACTCCAGTGAAAACAATCCCAACCTAGTCAATCTCTCCTCATATATCAGACCGGCCGCCCCCAGAATCAGCCTGGTAAACCTTCGCTGCTCTCCCTCGAGAGCAAGAACATCCTTCCACAGAAAAGAAGACCAAAATTGCACACAATATTCTAGGTGTGGTCTCACCAAGGCCCTGTACAACTGTTACAACACATCCCTGCTCCTGTACTCAAAACCTCTCGCACTGAAGGCCAACATACCATTTGCTTTCTTTACCGCCTGCTGCACCCGCATGCTTACCTTCAGCATCTGGTGCACAAGGACACCCAGGTCCATTTATTTTGCTGTTCCAAACAATTGGTGGAGGGGTCTGTGCAGTTCAATGGAAGCCAAACATTTCAGCAGTCCTTTGAGCCATTACATGCATTTTCCTCATTGTGAAAATCCCAGACTGCAATAATATCCAAAAAATAGAGATAGGAACTTCACAGCAAACGATGGAATGAATCACATGGCAAGATTTCATTGTATTCATGAATTCACCCCAAAACCACAGTTTAAGGATGTGCAGTAGGCCGTTTAGAACTGAGATGAGGAAAAATTTCTTCACCCAGAGATTAGTGAGCCTGTGGAATTCCCTGCTAAAGAAAGTAATTGCAGACAAAACATTAAATGTTTTCAAGAAAGAGTTTGATAATAGTTCTTAGGGTTAAAGGGATCGTAGGTATGGGGAGAAAGCAGAACAGGTTACTCAGTTGGGAGCAAATTACTGCAAATGCCGGAACGTGTACTGAAAGCAACAAATGTTGGAGATCACAGTGGGTCAGACAGCATCCAAGGAGAGAAGAGTCATCTAGACTCGAAACATTAGCTTGCTGTGTCTCCATGGATGCTGTCTGACCCACTGTCATCCCTAGCATTTGTTGTTTTCAGTTCAGGTTACTCAACTGGATGGCCAGCCATGATAGCGTTGAATTGCAGAGCAGATGCAAAAGGCTGAATGGCCTACTCCTGCTCCTGTTTCCTATATTGTTACATTTTAAGATTTTGACTGTCGTAAAATTTTTAAAAAAACACGAATTAATTACTTAAGTGGAATACAAAACAGCAGAAAACATACCAATCTGTTTAAATGATTAACACCAGCAAAGGCTCATCACCACATTTATGCTACATAACATACTCAGAAGAAATATAACTTTTGCAAATAAAGATCATCTCCACCCTGGCATTTCCAGAAGGTTCTCTTCTCCCTGGCACACCAGGGTGACACTTCAAGCGTATTTTTAAAGAAGTCACTTCACACTGTGAAAAAGGCACCATCTGGTGACTCCCTTGTTTTTAAACCTTTACAAGTACTGTCCCTTCAACAAAAGGAGACAATTTCTCACTG
>JAHRHZ010000053.1:19277057-19303021 GCA_024137785.1 Ginglymostoma cirratum
ATGTTAAGATGAGGCCAACTTTGACAATGGAGACTCCAAAATGCCCACCTTTTTCCTCAACAGAGGATTCCCCAGCTCCATTGTCGACAGGCCCCTCAACCAGGTCCGACCCATCTCCCACACTTCCGGCCTCACCCCTTCTGTTCCCTCCCACAACAGCGATAGGGTTCCCCTTATCCTTACCTACCATCCCACCAGCATCCACATCCAGAAGATCACACACACCATCTCCACCACCTCCAGCAAGATGCCACCACCAGACACATATTCCCCTCCCCTCCATTGTCCGCCTTCCGCAGGGACCATTCCCTCTGGGACACCCTAGTTCACTTTTCCTTCACCCCTAACACCTCTCCACAGCCCTACGGCACCTTCCCCTGTAACCAGCGAAGGTGCAACACCTGCCCATTTTCCTCCTCCCTCTCCAGAATCCAAGGTGAAGCAACCTGCACTTCCCAGAATCTAGTCTACTGCATTCACTGCTCACAATGTGGTCTCCTCTACACTGGGGAAACGAAGCATTGACTGGGTGATCGCTTCACAGAACATCTACGTTCTGCTCACAAGGAAGACCCTGAGCTACCTGTTGCCTGCCACTTTAACGCACCACCCTATTCCCTGGTTAACATCTCTGTCTCTGGCTTGCTGCAGTGTTCCAGTGAAGCCCAACGTAAGCTGGAAGAACAACACCTCATTTTCCACTTGGGGACCCTACAGCCCTCCGGACTCCATATTGAGTTCAATAATTTTAGGGCCTAAACTCTCTCATGTCCCAGACCTCACCCCACACACCAGGCCTTGTTATCACATAGCCTGCCACTACACACCACCTGTTGTTAATCACCAACAGTCCCCATTAACAGCTATTCATCCTCCTAAGCCAGATCGTTGTCAACTCCTTTGTACATCAAACTGCTCTTCTCTTCCTTCGGGCTCTATCTTATCGTTTACTCCTTACCCCTCCCCTACCCTATTTTCTGCATATAGAGTGACCTTTGCCCAGCTACCATGAGATCTGAGGAAGGGTCACCGGAGCCAAAACGTTAACTCTGATTTTTTCTTCACAGATGCCGCCAGACCTGCTGAGCTTCTCCAGCAACTTCTGTTTTTGTTCAAGAACTCACTCTTTGTGGTAAATGTTACATGGGCTAACATGTGGGGAAGATTTCAGACTATATTGTACCAGCAGTGGTGTTTGATCTAATAAATGCAAGTGTTACCGTATAGCAATAAATATATTAGAATCAGAGAGATAAAAGAAAATGTGAATCCCACTGTTAAGTGTCAGAAAGTACAAAGTGTACCTTATTGTAAATTAATCTTGATATAGTTTGTTCCATTTTTTTCACATTAAACATTTATAAGGTATCGTTAATGTAATAAAATATCCCAAGGCATTTTAGAGGAGAATTATCAAACAATATTTAACACCGAGTCACACAAGTGTAGTGTAAAGGGTTACATATATCTTTCGGGAAGGATAGCTACTGAGCATAAAGAATTGTACTGATGATGTCAGATCACTTGGAACTGGAGTTTGAGTTTGTAGGGTGCCAGAAGGTGTCCCCTCCTACCATCCTTTGTATCTGGTTATATTTCACAAAGCTTGATTTGATTTGATTTATTGCAGTCACACGTACCTAAGTACAATGAAAAGCATTGTTTTCTGAGCAGTACAGGCAGATCATAATAACAAGGACATAGAGATCTTATGATGCTTAGACAGAGCAAGGCATACAGGTTACAACTGCACAGGAAGTGCTCAAAGCAAGATCAACATTATCTGAAGTTAGAGAGGTCCATTCATCAGTCTAATAACAGCAGGAAAGAAGCTGTTCTTGAACCTGTTGGTGCATGTGTTCAAACTCCTCTATCTTCTACCTGATGGAAGACTTTGTAGCAGAACTTTATCAGGGTGGGAGGGTCTTTGATGATGTTGGCAGCCTTTCCACGGCAACAAGAAGTGTAAATGGAGTCCATGGATGGGAGGTTGGCCTCTGTGATGGTCTGGATTGTCCACCTTCTGTAGATTGTTCATATACATTCAGATGAATGTAAACCTCAATTTACTACCTTAAGGAGATATTGAGACAATTGACATAAACTTCTGATGTGAGTTGCACTTGAAGGAGCATCTGAAAGAAAACCACGATGTTTAGGAGGGAATTGTGTGCTCGAGGCTCAGGCAGCTGAAGGGACAACTCTCTGTGTGGAGTGAATAAACTGGGGATGCTCAAGCAGCTATCATTGGAGGAATAATAGATATATTGGATGTTTATACAAAATACCAGTACACAAATACAAAATAGAGGCAGGGTAGAACATTCAGCCCTTGAGCCTGCATTGTCAATCAATACATTCATGGTCCATTCCTGTTTAGAATTCCACATTTCTCTCTACTCCTGATAACCTGTGATTCTTTTTCCGAACAAGAATCTGTCTTTCACCACCTCAAAAATATCCAATGAAATGCCTTCACCACTTTCTGAAACAGACATAACCTTCCGAGAGTAAAACTTACCCCTCATCTCTATCGGAAAAGGGCAAACAAGTATCCCTAGTTCTGGACACAGCCTTAAGATGAAACAACATTTATGTATTCAATTTGTCAAGAAAATTCAGGAACTTCACCAACTCCAGTTCCCTCTAGTGAACATAAGCTCAGCCTGTCCGATCTATCCGCATAAAACAACCCACTCATTTCAGGTAGCAATGCAGTAGGACCTCCCTCATACACAGTTAGCGAGGGGTTAAGCCATGAAAGAATTTGACAACAAGGGTGAAAATTCTAAAATTGAAGCATTTCTCACAGCCGATGGAAGAGGTTGATTCTTTGTTCACAGTCTATTACAGAAGCAATTACATGGCCAAAATACAATGTGAGGACAGAGATGAGAAGAATTTATTTTCTCTCAGAGGTTCGTGCGACTTTGGAACTTTGCATCCAAAGGTGGTGGAGATGGGGGTCACTGAACATTTTTAAGATTGATTCTTCACTTCTGGAGAAGAGCCATATTGAATTTGAAACAATAACTTTGTTTCTCTCTCTACAAAAGCTGCCAGACCTGCTGGGTTTCACCAGCACCCTCTGTTTTAATATCAGACCTACAGCATTCACAGTATTTTCTTCTTAATTGATTGATTTAAGTTGATCAAGGAATCAAAGATGAACTGCCAAGAATATATAGGAATGTGGAATTCAGGACACAAACAAAGCAGCAATAATCTCATTAAATGGCAGAGCAATCTGAAAGGACTAATAGCCTATTCCTGCTCTTAATTGCTTTCTTCTTCATTCTTTCATTGGATGTGGGTGTTACTGACTGGACAATCATTTATTGCGCATCTTTGACCAGCCAGAGAAAGCTTTGAACTGCCTTCTTGAATTGCTGCAGTCCATATGTTGTACAGATGCCCACAGTGTTGTTAGGAAGAGAGTTTCAGGATTTAGACCCAGCAACACTGAAGGAGCAGCGATATATTTCCAAGTCAGAATAGTAAGTGGCTTTGAAGGGAACTTGCTGGTGGTGCTGTTCACATGTTAGCAGATGATTTGACTATTGGAGGAAGGTATTATAACTCAGCTCCAGGCTTTTCTTATTCATCTGCAGCATACATGCATCTTTCAAGAAAGGTCAATGAGTTTTGCAAGCTGTAAAGCTGGCAACTTAAATTGAAACTATTAGATTAGGCACTTTATTCCCTCAGGACACTCCATGGCAACATAAAACCAAGAATGAATATGATGAAGTACTATTAATGTATTATATCTGAATCGGTTTTATCTCTCCTGCACAGAAGGATTTAACATATGTCAGTCCAACTGTGTGATGAAATCCTTAGCTTATAATCAAATACTTTTAATAACAGTGAATGATTCTGAGGCATTGTGGTCGACAAGTAGAAGATTGCTCAACTTACTGAGTTCTACCAAAGTACAGCGGTGAAAAGAGAAAAAGCCCCACAGAATAAATCAAAGTACAAGTTTTTTTCTGCGGTCATTTTTACTTCATATCTTAAAACATTGAAAGGGTTTAAAAACAACTCAACTATTCTGTTTAAAATCATGAAAAGTACTTCCTCAAAATCTAATAGTGATTTGACTGAAGTGTGCAATTTGGCCTGTATTCATTAGATTTGTCTGACAAAAAAAACCCATTTGACTTCTTCTGTGGCACTGCCAAGTATTAATTCACAGTTTATTCAAAATGAACAATTCCCCATTATGGATAGAAACACACACCAAGTTTAAATGTAAACACATCCATTAGAGTTATCCAGTGTTGCTGCTCTACAAGAAAACAGATAATAAAGATTAAAGAACCGTATAATCCTTGGCCATTGCAGTAAGTGACATTAATTTGTCTGTCCTCAAACTGAAGTGCAGGTGCTGTTTTATTTTCCCCGATTGCATCTCAAAGAAATAAATCAGGATAAATGCTGCAGATCAGATAAATAAATATGGGAAGGCAATCTCTACTTAAAATCAGAAGTAATGGCAGAGTAAGATTAAAGATAGTTTCTCGCTTGCAATCATCACAAAAAAATTATGATTGCGCATTGCGCATCAGGTAATGTCTTCCTTTTAGCTTTTTTAAAATTAGTGACTTCTCAATTTTAGTTATTCTAATTAGAAAAGTCAGAAAACTAGCCACTAATGCTCACAAAGCGGGAGGAACAGTTTGGCATAATTTTGCATTTTTCAGCCAATGTGACCTTCGATGGGTTTCTCATGCACAAAATTGGGTAAGGTCTGTCATGGCGTCATCTACCTGTGTCAGAGCACAGTGCACATGTAACAGCAAATTGGCTGATTCGTACTTGACTTCTCTGCGCTAGAGGATTGTGGAAGCTCACTAAGATTGACAAATATCTAAAGCTGAAGGTCTGGGGCATTCTGAGGAAGCGTCACTGGACTCTGAGTTCTCTACACAGATGCTGCCAGACCTGCTGGCCTTTTCCAGCAATCTCTCTTTTTGTATCTAGGACTAAATTTTGCCATAACTTGACTCAGTGTCAATTTATCAATGTTCCGTGTCAGGTTCTGCTCCACAAGCCATAGTAAGATTTCTCATGCTGTCTTCCCACAGCTACCTCATTCCATGTACCATGCCTCTATGGTGCCCAGTCTAGCCTAACACCTTCTCATTCCCAACTTGAGCCCGTTACTCACTGGAAAACTTTCAAAAGGTTGAAAACATTTTCTTTATTCACCCATACGATGCAGATTGGGCTAGAATTTATTACTATCCCTAACCGCCCTTGAACTGATTAGCTTGTGAAGTCAGTTCAGAGAGCAACTAGGAGTCGATCACATTGCTACGGGTCTGGCGTCAAGTGTAGGCTAAACCAGGTGAGAATGGCAGATTTCCTTCCCTAAAGGGTATTACTGAAGCTGCTGAGTTTGTAACAATAATCAACAACCATAACATGTCTCCGTGAGGCTAACTGTTTTCAAGTCCACGTTTTTGTTGAATTTGAATATCGCCATGATGGAATTTAAACCCATGCCCCCAGAATATTTGAATCAGGGGCTCTGCATTACAAACCCAGTGACATTAACACTATGCCGTCACTTCCTTGTTTTATTCAGCAAAAGTGAAATGGAAACAATGAAACAAAACCTGCATTTGCCTTTGCGAACAGACAGAGACCACTTGCCTTTCGAGAAGCTACAGTCTACAGTCAATGACAGTGTAGCCTAACACTTTCCCATTCCCAACTTTCAAAGGTAGAAAACATTTTCTTCATTCACCGATACGATGCAGACTAAGGTAAAGTCTACACCGCACCCAGCTTTCACCGAGTGGAACTGAGTGTCTGGCAAATCTGTCTGGCTTGTTGTACCCAAAGCTGCTGTACTCTGTGACACTGACAGTGATGTTCGTCCCGATTAACGTCCTCATCTCCTTCCTCAGGTGACTGCTGCTGCTCTCCCAGCTCTCCAGCCTCCGTCACATTCCCCGCCTTTGCCAGCTCCAGTTGTGCAGAGCATTGTGTGACACACGTCAGCATTTATTGCCCTTGAGAAGCTGGTGGTGAGCTGCCTTCATAGCCACGGCAGCTCATGTGCTGAAGATACCCTTTTTTCCAGACTTTCAGACAATTGTTGGGACTGCCATCTGCAATGGAGGGAGTCGAACCCAGATTCCTGGAATGTTACCTCGGTCTCTGGATTAATAACTCAATGATAACACTACCCAGCATCCCCGCTACGGAGGGATTGTCTTATGAACAAACGTAAAACAGATTGCGATTCTACTCAATAAAGTTTCAAAGGATGGGAGGTGATCTCATTGAAATATTTGGGTTTCTTTTAGGGTTTGGTAAGGTAAATGCTGAGAGGATGTTTTCCCTCATGAGATGAGACGGCATAATTTCAGAATAATGGGGTGCAAATTGAAGGCTGGGATGAGGAGGAATTGCTTCTCTCAGAGGGCTGAGAGCGTTTGGAACTCCTTGCCACTGAGAGATGTGGGGCAGAGTCTTTGCCTATATTTAAGGCTGAGACAGATAGATTCTTGACCAGTCAGGGAATCAAGGGTTTCAGGGAAAACACAGGAAAGTAGATGCGAGGAATGTCAGATTAGCCATGATCCTGTTGAATGATGGAGCAGTCTCAAGAGGCTGAATGGTCTACTCCTATCTTTCTATGTTAATTGCCCTCTGAAATGGCCTGGCAGACTACTCAGTTGTACCAAACCCCACAAAATCGGGTTGTGCAATAAGCCAGAGTGAAAGAATGCAGAGCTCCCTGAAGGAGCTACAAGAATTATGCATTGCCAAAGTGCTCGGTTTAGAAGAGATAATAGGTATTGTAGATGCTGGAGAATCCGAGATAACAAGGTGTGGAGCTGGATGAACACAGCAGGCCAAGCAGCATCATAGGAGCAGGAAAGCTTGACGTTTCGGGCCTAGACCCTTCATCAGAAATCATTTCTGATGAAGGGCCTAGGCCCGAAATCATTTCTGATGAAGGGCATAGGCCAAAAATCATTTCTGATGAAGGGCCTAGGCCCGAAACGTCAAGCTTTCCTGCTCCTGTGATGCTGCTTGACCTGCTGTGTTCATCCAGCTCCTCTCTTGCTCTGTTTAGAACCTTGGTTAACATCTTAGACCTCGCCACTTCATTGTCTGTAAACAAGTCACAGGCTCCCTTTTTCTACAGTGAGTGACTTTTAAATACACTTTATGTAATTTCTTTACCTTTTCTCAAAGTCTCACCTTTTACATCCGTCTTAGGTTACAACAGGAGAAAACATAATCTGAGTTCTTCATTGAAGAATCCTGCTCCAGGAGCAACAACTGTGAGACATGAAAAGCATTCGTTATCCATCAGTCTTAAAATCTCATTGGATATGAACAGGAAATACCAACTTTTGCCAGAAATTACTTGATGTACTCTTCGAGTCCTAGTCATAAAGTCATAGAGAAATATAGCACAGAAGCAGACCCTTCAGTCCAACTTGTCCATGCTGACCAGATATCCTAAATTAATCAAATCCTCATTTGCCAACATTTAGGCCATATCCCTTCAAAGCCTTCCTGCTCAAAATTAATTTCAAAATCTCTGTCAGGGTCCCTTTGTCTTCCCCATGGTTCACTGAATACAATTTTACTTTTAATTCATTCTACACGCAATATGTAAGCATGTCCCTTAGAATATACGAGAAGTAAGGACATATCCCACAATAGACTATGCTCATGGCTTTTCTAAAAGGCCACACGTGGAGACCAGGAAACTGATAGTTTCAGTACCTGGTGACAAAAGAATATTATTTATTCTTTGAAAACGAGATAGAAGCACCGAGAAAAGTTTAGCTTCTCAAGGAATCTGTGTCACATTGGCTTTAACTTGATCATATAAAAACAGGAGAGCTCTCTGCCCACTGGCAGACCCTTGGACAGCCTGATTCACTTCAACAAGGAACTAATCAATAAAAATCAAATGCTTCTTAATGGCTCTCTTTTCTGTCTTTTGCCGGCTAACCAGTGTTCAGAGCCTTGGCCTGAAATGTTGACTCTCTCCATGGCTACTGTGTGCTCTATAGCCTGTTTATTTTAATTTCAGGTTTCCAGTATCTGCAGCCTGAGGTTGCCATTGGAAAAAGAGCTATTAAATAATTGAAACTTTTCAGTGAATTACTTGGAAAAAAATTTCTTGGATTCATTTGTCAGGCCTCTGTACTCCATCACTGATGCTAAAGCTTTGAAGTACATTTTGGCAATGGATGTGTTTTGTATATGTTTCACTTGTGGAAAATGTTTAGGAACTAATTCTGTGATTTTTCAAAACCCATTTCACTTCTTCAGAGGCTGGGAGGTTCATGCCCTGTTTTCACAAATGCCACTTTCCAGCCCTTGGCCCACAACCTTGAATGTCATGACATTACAAGCGCTTATCCATGCATTTTTTAAAGATTGTGAGATTCCCCACTTCAACTACCCTCCCAGGCAATAAATTCCAGATTCCCATCAACCCATGGGGTGAAAACATCTTTTCTCCGGTCCCCTGTAAAACTCCTGCCCTTTGACCCTTCAACTAGTTGACCCTTCAACTAATAGGAACAGCTGCTTCTTTTCCATCCTGTCCATGCCCCTCACAGCCTCAGTTAGGTTCCCTCTACTCTAAAGAAAACAACCCGGGCTTCTCCAGTCTCTCCTCATCACTAAAATGTTCCATCCCAGGCAACAGCCTGATGAATCGCCTCTGCACCCCCTCCAGTGCAACCACATAGTGCAGTGAACAGAACTGCACACAGTAGCCCAGCCTAACCAAAGCCCTGTACAGCTCCAACATCAACTCCCTGCTCCCATCATCTATGGCACATCTAAAGAGATAAGCATCCCTTATGTCTTCTTTCTAAAGTTCACCGCCTCACACATTTTCCAACTGCCACTGATCTGAGCAGCCCATATATATTTTTCCAAAAGCTGTGACCTTCTCTACAGTCAACCACCTGACAAGTCCCCATGCTGATGGCCTAAAGGCCCTCCGCTTCTTCCTGTCCCGCAGAACGGACCAATCCCTCTCCACCGACACCCTCATCCGCCTAGCCGAACTCGTCCTCACCCTCAACAACTTTTCTTTCAATTCCTCCCACTTCCTACAGACAAAGGGGGTGGCCATGGGTACCCACATGGGCCCAAGCTATGCCTGCCTCTTTGTAGGTTATGTGGAACAATCCCTCTTCCAGACCTACACTGGCCCTAAACCCCACCTCTTCCTCCGTTACATTGATGACTGCATCGGCGCCGCCTCGTGCTCCCACGAGGAGCTCAAACAGTTCATCCACTTCACCAACACCTTCCACCCCAACCTGAAGTTCACCTGGACCATCTCCAACACTTCTCTCTCCTTCCTGGACCTCTCTGTCTCCATCTCGGGCAACCACCTAGAGACAGATGTCCATTTCAAGCCCACTGACTCCCACAGCTACCTGGAATACACCTCCTCCCACCCACCCTCCTGCAAAAATGCCATCCCCTATTCCCAATTCCTTCGCCTCCGCCGCATCTGCTCCCAGGATGAGACATTCCACTCCCGCACATCTCAAATGTCCTCATTCTCCAAGGACCGCAACTTCCCCCCCACAGTGGTCGAGAACGCCCTCGACCGTGTCTCCCGCATTCCCCGGAACACATCCCTCACGCCCCGTCCCCGCAACAATAACCAAAAAAAATCCCCCTCATTCTCACATACCACCCCACCAACCTCCGGATCCAACGCATCATCCTCCGACACTTCCGCCATCTGCAATCAGACCCCATCACCAAAGACATTTTTCCCTCCCCACCCTTATCTGCCTTCCGGAGGGACCACTCCCCCCATGACTCCTTTGTCCGCTCCACACTCCCCTCCAGCCCCACCACACCCGGGACTTTTCCCTGTAACCGCAGGAAGTGCTACACCTGCCCCCACACCTCCTCCCTCACCCCAATCCCAGGCCCCAAGAAGACATTCTACATCAGGCAGATGTTCACCTGCACATCTGCCAATGTGGTATACTGCATCCGCTGTACCCATTGTGGCTTCCCCTACATCGGGGAAACCAAACGGAGGCTTGGGGACCACTTTGTAGAACACCTACGCTCAGTTCGCAACAAACAACTGCACCTCCCAGTCGCGAACCATTTCAACTCCCCCTCCCATTCCTCAGATGACATGTCCATCCTGGGCCTCCTGCAATGCCACAGTGATGCCACCCGAAGGCTGCAGGAACAGCAAATCATATTCAGCCTGGGAACCCTGCAGCCCAATGGCATCAATGTGGATTTCACAAGCTTCAAAATCTCCCCTCCCCCAACCGCATCCCAAAACCAGCGCAGCTCATCTCCACCTCCCTAACCTGTTTTTCCACTCACCTCAAGCCACACCCCCATCTCCTATCTACTAACATCATCCCGCCCCCTTGACCTGTCCGTCCTCCCTGGACTGACCTATCTCCTCCCTACCCCCCTACCTACACTCACCTTTACTGGCTCCATCCCCACCTCTTCGACTTGTCTGCCTCCTCTCCACCTATCCTCTCCTCTATCCATCCTCTATCCGCCTCCCCCTCTCTCCCTATTTATTTTAGAACCCTCTTCCCCTCCCCCATTTCTGATGAAGGGTTTAGGCCCGAAACGTCAAGTTTTCCTGCTCCTCTGATGCTGCTTGGCCTGCTGTGTTCATCCAGCCCCACACCTTGTTATCTCGGATTCTCCAGCATCGGCAGTACCTTTTATTTCTGACAAATCATTGTGTAATCCACAAACTTACTTCGCACATCCACATCCACTTACTTATCCACATATATCACTGATCTCTGTGCACCATAGAACAATACAGCGCAGAACAGGCCCTTCAGCCCTCGATGTTGCACCGACCTGTGAACCATTGGACACCAGGCTCCAGTAACACAGACAGCCTTCTACCACCACCCTCTGTCTCCTGCTACTAAGCCAATTTTGGATCCAACTTTCTAAGTTATCATAAAATTACTCTGTCTAATCCTGATAGAAAATTTATAATGTGGAGGTGCTGGTGTTGGACTGGGGCGGACAAGGTCAGAAATCACATGATACCAGGTTACAGTCAGACAAGTTTATTTGAATACACATGCTTTCGGAGTCTTACTCCTTCTTCAGGTGTTAGTTAGAGAGGTAGTATCAGGCACTGAATTTATCGGTTTCTAGGAGATCCCCGAAAGTTCCCAGCTGTGATGAGCACATCCATCTCTTCACTGATATCACTGTCATTAAAAAAAAATGTTAGTCCAAAGTTCATCATGTAAGCATTGTTGATTGTTGTAAAAACCCATCTGGTTCACTAATATCTTTAGTGAATGAAACTGCAGTCCTTACCTCGTCTGATTCACGTATCACTCCAGACCCAAAGCACAGTGGTTGGCTCTTAACTGTCCTCTGGGCAATTAGAGATGAGTACTAAATACTTGCCTAACCAGCGATGCCTACATCCTGTGAATGAATGAAATAAAAATATGTCCTTAAATGTTTGTACAAAAAAAACAAGTTTATGGACAGGCAGCTTGAGGGATGAACATATGGACAAATCAATTTGTGGATGGACAGATGTGGGGATGGGGAGATGGATGGGTGCATGGATGGGTGTGAGGGTGTAGATGGATAGACAGACAGGTGGACAGATGGGTGGTACATGAACAAGTGCCAGAACAAGTGGGAGAAGGATCTGTGTCTCACCGACTGTGAAGGTGGAAGAAGGCTACAGTGACAAGGGTGCCTGTCACCCTGGTTCACCTCGACAACAATATCTGACCACCTGATCCATCAGTACTTCACAGACAAGGTCCTCACTTTGAAGCCACTCACAAGTAAGCTTCTACCAATTTCCAACAATGATGAGACAGATTAACAAGCATTCAGAGATAGTTACACCGAAACAAAACTGATACAAACTACAAGTAATGGCTATCTTTGAAGCAATTAGTAGGCAGGTACCAATCTGACAATTACTTCAGCTCAGTGTTCACATTTATTCCCCATCTGTGGTGTATTTAGCTTCTCAGACCTTCATCTGACCTAACAGCTGTAACAGAGACTGTTGCCCTGTCCATCATTATTACAGGCAGGACATTGCTGATCTAAACTCCTTTATTACGTTGTCAGTTCAGATAAATGATCTATCAATGAGGTCTGCCAACTGTCTGGGTCCATCAGACACGGTTTTAGATAATTGGACAGTTTTAGTGCTCCAGTACGTGTCATGCATTCTCTGTGTATTAACTTTTACCTGGGTGATGCATTTAGAATTCAAACTGAGCAGTGATGAGTCACACACAGGACATAGCCCCGCAGGACAGGTCGACTTCAGGCACTTTTGTCATGCAAAGCTCATAATAAGAATTACTCTGAGCAGCTTTAATCCTGGGTCAAAGCTGCACCACCAATGTAGCACAATCATTAATAAATCAGAGGTTTCAAGGCAGTAATTAAATTGGAGAGTGGGTGGATTGAACCAATGCAGGAATAAACAACCTATTAAGGATGCAGTCAAGGCTTTTCAGTGCAATGCAAATGTATGCAGCCCTGAACATAAAATATTGTAGGATTCTCATGTTTTTTCTCACTGAAGGTAAATATCACCATGCATTGCACATACACCATAACTCATGGAACAATTGCCAGGAGATCGAGAGAAATTGCTGTCACTTTAGGATGCCCATTTAGATAGAATTACATATTACCTCAAGAAGAAAGACAGGAGATTATAGAGAATTTACAGCACAGAAACAGACCTTTCAGATCAACAAATCTTTGCCAGTGTTTACACTACATTCCTCCCACCCTTCACTATCCCACTTTATGTTTCTATCCCTTCCTTTGTTATTTCTTGTGATTGTCACTATGCTTCTTCTGATTAACATTGACTGTCATTATGTTATTTCTGATTAACATTGTAACTCTGTCACGTTTTTTTGTTTCCTTATCTCATTAAAAACATCAGAGCCTGTAATTTTTAACTGCCTGTCCTGTCCTGTCTATAGTCACATTGCTGTTTATGGCTGTTTACACATTTCAAACAATTTGCCCTTAGCCTTTCATGCTCCTGTAAAACAACCACATCGCAGAGTCACAATGTCATACAGCACAGAAGATGCTATTCAGTCCATCGAGTCTGCACTGACCTAACCTCACTAATGCACCTTTCCAGCACCTGGTCCATAGTCTTGAATGTTATGACACTAGAAGTGCTCACCTAAGTACATTTTAAAGCATGTGAGGTTTTCTGCTCTACTGCCCTCCCAGACAATGTAATCAAGACATGTGCCACCCTCTGGGTGAAAACAAATTCCTCAAGTACCCTCTGAACCTCCTAGCCTTCACTTTAGAATGATGCCCTCTTGTTATTGACCCTTTGACTAAGGGGAACAGCTGCTTCCTTTCTACTCTGTCCATGCCCTACTTAATGTAATCCACCTCAGCCTTCTCTGCTTAACCAATCTGAGCTTTTCCAGCCTCTCTTCATAGCTAAAGTGCTCCATCCCAGGCAACATCCTGGTCAATCTCCTCTGCATCCCCACCAGTGCAGTCACATCCTTCTTATAGTGGTGACCAGAACTGCACAGAGCACTCCTGCTGTGGCAAAATCAGAGTTTCGTACAGCATAACCTCTCTGCTCTTATAAGTTGCACCACGACTGATAAAGACAAGCATCCCATATGCCGTCTCAACTACACTATTAGCCTGTCCAACTGCCACTTTAAGGAAACTGTAGACAAGTACCCAACAATCTTTCTGTCCTTCTGAGCTTCGCAGTCTCCTGCCATTCATTGAGTACTCCCTTGTTATGTTACTGCTCGGTTGGGTTGACTCTTAATTGCCCCTGGGCAATGTGCAATAAATGCTGGCTCAGGCAATGATGCCTACATTTAATGCGCAAATTTAAAAAAAAATTATTATTACTACACACATTAGTGAATTGTCTACATAGCTGTTTCTTGGTTTTCCAGCTCATGTTTGGGGGCCTCCTGTACACTCCCAACGTTGTGACTGCTCCCTTTTTATTCCTAAACACTAGCCACAAAGTCTCATTGGAATATATTTCCAAAATATCATCCTTCCTTACTGTAGTTACTGACTAATATTGTAACACCATCTCATCTTTGCGCCCTCATCTGTCCTGCCTGAAGATCCTATACTCCAGATGAAGAGTCATCTAGACTTAAAATGTTAGCTTGCTCTCTCTCCACAGATGCCGCCTGACCCATTGTGATTTCTAGCATTTTTTGTTTTCTATGGTCGAGAACGTTGAGTTGCCACTCCTGTTCCTCCCTGAAACACATAACAACAATGTCACAATTCCAAATGTCATGCCTTTAACTTATCTGTCTTACCTAAAATAAATGCTCCCAGCATTAAAGTAGAGGACATCCAGCCTCACCTTCCTCCCTCGAAACTCAATATGGCTGAACTTCCTCTGCCTTAGTTCCCTGACTAAAATGTGTTGTGTCCCTATTATACTAATACTGTGTCCCTTCTCCTTGCTGAAATAGTTTGAACCCCTTCCAACAGGACTAGCAAACGCACCCTTGTTCAGGCCCCTTCTTGCCCAGAAACAGTCCCAATCATCTAGGAATCTAAAACCTTCCCTCCAACTCTTGAGCAACACATTCATCAACCCTTTTCACCTATTTCTGTGCTTGCTAGCACTGAAGTAATCCAGAGTTTGTAAATTTGGAGATCTGTTTCTTAATCCACTGCCTACCTCCCTGAACTCTTGAATAAAGCCCTGTCTCTCACTCTACCTGTATCATTGATACTAACGTGTACCAGAACCTAGAATCATACAGGACAGAAGAGGTCCTTTGGCCCTTTAAGTCTCTGATGCCAAATCTACACTAAATCTACACTAGTCCCACTTTCTAATATTTGGATGTCATGACATTTGAAGTGTTTTTCCATGTATGTTTTAAGGGTTCTCAACTACCCTCCTAGGCAGTGCATTGCAGATTCCCACCATCCAGTGAGTGAAAATCTCTTTCCTCAAATCCCCTTTAAACCTCTTGCCTTTTACATTTAATAAAGCCCCTTTGTTATTGATCCTTCAACTAAGAGGAACAGTTGCTTTCTTTCTACCCTGGCCAGCCCCCTCTTACACACCTTTATCAGGTCCTCTCTCAACTTCTTCTGCTCTAAGGGAAACAACCCCAGCTATTCCAGCCTTTCTTCATTGCTGAACTGCACCATTCCAGGCAACATCCTACTGAATCTCCTTTGTACCCCCTCCAGTACAAACACATCCTTCCGAAATCACAGAGATCAGAACTGCACACAGTACTTCAGGCGTGATCTAACCAAAGTGCTGTATAGCTCCAACATGACCTCCCTGCTTTTGTAATCTATGCCTAAACTAACAAAGGCAAGTTTCCTGTATAACTTCTAACTTACTCTGCCCCTTTAGGACACCCTACAGCTGTTCAGTGATATTCCTGACACCGGACTCAAGCAAGGCAACATATCATCCTGGATTCAGGTCTGTGGCCTGCATCTCTCACTGTTGAAGAATTTTATGACAGAGCCTAAGGATATCTATTGGCAGATCCCTTTTGCTGATAATGCAAGGCACAGTGCATTTGTTTGACCTTGAATGCTATCTCCCATCGGTCTTGTCACTTTTGTTACATTAGAAGATCATCTTGTAGTGATTTCATACAATCTTGAGCTTTTTACCTGACGTGTAAATCACACAGTCATCTCCAAATAGGTGAATCTGTTTAACTTGTTGGGAAAGGCATTTGTTTATGCAAGAAAAGTAGATGTCCCTGCGTAGTACATTCTGGCACTCCGACAGGACATCTCTAGGGCAGGATGATTTATGATCATATATCATAACACCATGAGACCTAGAATCAGAGGCAGGCCAATTAGCCCATTGTGCCTGTTCTGCCTTGCAATGAGATCTGATAATCATCAACTCTACTGTCTTGCCTTGTCCCCATACCTCATTCCCTGACTGATTAAAAATCTCTTTATCTCAGTCTTCAGCACACTAAATGATTGCAGTGTGTTGGAGTTTGGACAAGAAATTTTCATGAGGAATTCTGTCAAAGCCTTTTGAGAAATTTAGCATGACCAAGAGAGAATATTCATCTACAATGACAAAAACGGAAACTACCGGAAAAGCTCAGCAGGTCTGGCAGCATCTGCAGAGAGAAATCAGAGTTAACATTTTGGGTCTGGTGACCCTTCTTCAGAACTGATTTCATGAAGTTTCATCAACTTCGAGATGATTTGAAGGCACAATTCGTTTTTTTTTTTCTGAACAGTAAAATGACTTGCAATGGCATAGCACTTGTATGTCCTAAAGTTAACCCACTGGAACACAGTCAAGCAACAGTTGGCAAACAGCCAAAACAGGAAGTTGTTGTGTCTCACAGTCTGTACACCTGTAAGAGACATGCTCATGGTCATATCACTGCATCATATCACATGACATGAAGATATGACAATTTCATACTCCATTTACCTCAGGTCATTCGAAGCTCAATGCTAATGGAAACACACTGCTATGTTGTAATATAGTAGCTTAAAGTTAACCCAGACACTCATGAGCCTGAGGAATGTGGTGTTTGTAATTGAAGTAAAATCACCACACTCTCTCATTACAGAGAGAAAGACAAAGAGAGAGAACAGAAAGAGAGAGAGAGAGCGCGAGAGAGAGAGAACTGCTAGTGAAATTAACATCAGGGTCACCACACATCAGACAAGAGGTGAGTTAGAGAGGGCTGAATATTTATGGTAAACTCAAACACTGCAGGAATTAAACCCACACTATTGGCATTACTCCGCATCTCTTCAAGCCATGAAACCAACTAAACTAACCAATCCCCATATTGTTTGTCTGTACTAATTAGTTCGAATAAGAGTTGGATTTTTCAATACCACAAGGATCAAACCCAGTTTGTCATGTAATGGGAGATAACATAAGCAATCATTCTCCAAATTAAGCACCATTTATGGAGGCAAACGCACACCGGGAGCCATTAGGGTGAAATGACAAAAAATTGTTCAAAGAACTAAGTTTTAAAGAGCATCTTAAAGGAAGAGAAACAGAGATAGACATTTTTTATTCACCCATGGGATATGGACAATACTGGTTGGGTTAAAATTTATTTCCTGTCCTTACTTGGCTTGAGAAGGTGGTGGTGAGCTGCCTTCTTGAATCACTGCAGTCCATGTGCTGTAGGTAGACCTAAAATGCTCTTAGGGAGAAAATTACAGAATTTGGATCCAGCGACACTGAAGGAATGGTGATATATTTCCAAGGCAAGATGGTGAGTGACTTGGAGGGGAACTTGCAAGTGATGGTGTTCCCATATATCTACTGGCCTTGCCCTTCTAGATGGAAGTGGTTGTGATTGTAAGTTTGGAACGCGCTGTTGAAGGAACTTTTGCTGTGCATCTTGTAAATGGCACACACGCCGCTACTGAGCATCAGTGGTAGTGGTGCAGAGAGGATACTCTGGAACTTGATGGACCTTGCTGCTGAATGTAAGGGGAATCAACAGCCTCATGGTATTATGGACTATAAATCCAGTGATCCAGATAATGTGCTGGGCACCTATGTTCAAATCTTGATTTCCATGGCAATTGGTGGAATTTGAATTCAACGAAATCCTGGAATTAAGAGTCTAATGATGGCCATGAATCAGTTGTCAGGAAAAACCTATCTGGTTCCCTAATGTCATTCAGGGAAGGAAACTCCTGGCCTACGTGTGACTCCAGACCCCACAGCAACACCGATTCTGAACTGCCCTCTGGGTAATCAGGAATAGGCAATAAATGCTGGTCCAACCAGAGACAGCTACAAACACAGTCACAAATTAAAAAATAGGTTGAGACCAAACCGAAAAGAACTCTATTCAGTTTTGGTCTCATACAAACATATAAGTGAGGAATAGAGATAAGCCATTCAGCCCCTCAAGTCTGTTGTGTCGTGCAATAAGATCATGCTGATTGGATTGTAACTTCAAATCCACAAACTTGTCATACCTGATATTCTTTCACCCCTTTGCTCATGTGGAATCTGTTTATCTCTGCCTTTGAAATATTCAAGGACTCTGCCTCCATTACCTTTTGCAGGAAGAGTCAGAGTCCTCCAAAGCAGAATAATTGGACTTGAAATGTTATGTCTGTTTCTCTCTGCACAGATGCAGCCAGACCTGCAGAGTTTCTCCGGTGCTTTCTATTTTTATTTAAGTTTGGCCTAACTGGTTCTCTCAGTTTCTACCCTGTGAACTTTGAAGCTTTCTTACATGCATTGTCACCTAACTGCAAACTTAGACTTTTCAGTCTGAAAGTTACACAAACTAAACGTTTTTCCTAGCAAAGGTAACTTATTTGCTTAACTTCTTTGAAAATTTCCTTTCTTGGGAAAAAAAAAACTATGCTTGCTTCTGACCCAATTCATGTCTCCTCCTAACTGCCCTAAAAATCTTAAATCTCTGGTTTTTCTAAAACAAGAAACAAATCTTTGATAATTCTGAAATGAAACAGGCTAATGGCCATTTAATTGACCTGCCATATTCCAACACAGTAGAGGCAAGTAAGATTCCAGGGATTCATATACAAATTCTCATAAGTACAGGGTAATCTGATCTAGTTTTTCCAAACTTTACAGAAGTAACTAACACCCATATGCTGCCACTTTGAAACCCAAACTCTAAAAGGATACTTAAGTCAGCAAACTTTGATGACACATTATACAAGAACAGAAATGTAGAATGAGGAAGGAGAGTTTATAAAACTCAGAATCCTCCCAAATCATCTCTCAGAGGGCCTTCAGTCTTTGGAATTCCGTTCTATAGACAGCAGTGCAGGCTGGGTCATTGAATGTATTCAAGGTTGACTTCGATGGAATTTTTGATCAATAGGTGGTCAAGTGTAATTGGGGTCGGCAGCAAAGTGGAGTTCAGGCCAACATCAGATTGACCAGGATTTTATTGAATGGTGAAGAAGAATTAATGGGTTGAATGGCCTACTCCTGTTTCAATTCCTTATGACCTAATGATTATCATTTGTAATGACAATGAAAAGCTCCCAGTCACATTCAATTAAAAATATAATTTACCTCCGTGATACATTGTTCTTCCACCCATCTGTAACTGACCCAAATCAAAGCAGCTCATATTTTAAAGATTGTAGTTTCAGACCACGTCAAAAAAGCGTCAGCACAGAGACAAAATAATCCATTGTTGGAGAAAATGTCAAAAGCATTCTGGGGCTCTTGAAATCTTCCAACAATAAACCATTCTGACCTATTTCAATTCCCTTCTGTTTTCATTCATTTCAACTTGCTCGGTGCATGACATGGGATTGATTAGAAGGCAATGACATAGATGTTTCAAATCAGAATGTGTAACTGTTTGATAATCAACTTATTAATTATTGATTCTTGTCTGCTACATGGCAGGCTCCTTTGTATAAAAGATCCTTTGTGTTCATGTGCACAATGCTGTAACGTCAAACATATTGGCAACCATGTATTATTTGGCACCATGTTAATCACTGGAATGGATCTGTCAGGGTAAGAGTTCAGTGTACAGGGTTCCTGATTTATTTACAAATGTTATCTCTGATGGGTTGTAAGGTTAAAGGTCTGACATATGGACATTTTCTGCACTTACAAACAGCTGCTTTATATTGTCCTGGGTTGTGTTTGGACTTGCTTACAAATCGACTTGCAAACAAACTCCACAACAGAACCAGTTTCCACCCTCGGGTATGCCTGTAACGGTGAAATACTGCCATTGCTGGAAATCTGAAACAGTCACAGAGACCAGGGGGGAAACTCAAGGAGAGTCAGATACTCGAAATGTTAATTCTGTTTCTCCCTCCACAGATGCAACCAGATCTGCTGAGTTCCTCCAGCATTCTCTGCGTTTGTTTAACGTGGTCTTGCATTGAGTTTTGCTTAAAAACTGCAGCAGGTATCAGACAGAAATATCGACATGAGAACATAATGTGTATTGAAGTGGCAGGAAACTGTCGAGAACGCCCTTGACCGTGTCACCCGCATTTCCCGCAACTCATCCCTCACTCCCCGTCCCCGCAATAACAACCAAAAAAGAATCCCCCTCGTCCTCATGTACCACCCCACCAACCTTCGGATCCAGCGCATCATCCTCCGACACTTCTGCCATCTGCAATCAGACCCCACCACCAAAGACATTTTTCCCTCCCCACCCTTGTCTGCTTTCCGGAGGGACCACTCCCTCCGTGACTCCCTTGTCCGCTCCACACTCCTCTCCAGCCCCACCACACCCGGGACTTTTCCCTGCAACCGCAGGAAGTGCTACACCTGCCCCCACACCTCCTCCCTCACCCCAATCCCAGGCCCCAAGAAGACTTTCCACATCAAGCAGATGTTCACCTGCACATCTGCCAATGTGGTATACTGCGTCCGCTGTATCCGTTGTGGCCTCCTCTACATCAGGGAAACCAAGCGGAGGCTTGGAGACCGCTTTGCAGAACACCTGCACTCAGTTCGCAACAACAACTGCACCTCCCAGTCGCGAACCATTTCAACTCCCCCTCCCGTTCCTCAGACGACATGTCCATCCTGGGCCTCCTGCAGTGCCACAGTGATGCCACCCGAAGGCTGCAGGAACAGCAAATCATATTCAGCCTGGGAACCCTGCAGCCCAATGGTATCAATGTGGATTTCACAAGCTTCAAAATCTCCCCTCCCCCAACCGCATCCCAAAACCAGCCCAGCTCGTCCTCGCCTCCCTAACCTGTTCTTCCTCTCACCTATCCCCTCCTCCCACCTCATGCCCCACCCCCATCTCCTATCTACTAACCTCATCCCGCCCCCTTGACCTGTCCGTTCTCCCTGGACTGACCTATCTCCTCCCTAACTCCCCACCTACACTCACCTTTACTGGCTCCAACCCCGCCTCTTTGACTTGTCGGCCTCCTCTCCACCTATCCTCTCCTCTATCCATCTTCTATCCGCCTCCCCCTCTCTCCCTATTTATTTCAGGACCCTCTTCCCCTCCCCCATCTCTGATGAAGGGTCTAGGCCCGAAACATCAAGCTTTCCTGCTCCTATGATGGTGCTTGGCCTGCTGTGTTCATCCAGCTCCACACCTTGTTATCTTGGAGAAAGAGTAAGGCAATTTTTCCTTCACAGGCCAAGCATTTCTGCTGCATTGTCCAACGCAAAGTTGTAGCCATTTACCCAGGAACCAATTGACACACACTCACTCACTCACTCTTTCTCAAACACACACACACACACACACACTCACACACACACACACACACACACACACACACACACACACGTTCTTCATTTACAATGCTGTTGTGAAGTGCTTTGGCACCTTTTATTACATCGTCTGGTTATGAAAATGTAAGTTGCTGTTGTTGTTATCACTTCACACTTCCCTGCATTAAACTGTTGCCCATGCTCTGGTCATTTTGACCAGTTTAAAATCACTTTACCAAAGCGCTCCTGTTAGTGAGGCAGACAAAGGGACACAGAATTCAGTCTGCGGTCCTACTGGATTTTATAAACAAGGTATTCCTTATTAAAAACACTATGCGAGCATTTCCTAAATTCCTACTATATTTACTATCATGCTCTGTCCATCTGCGAAAGGATATTACCCACAATGATTCATGTGTTTGAGCTGGTTCTTTGGAATCTCCTTCCTCTCTTCCATGAAGTTGGATCTCACAGGTCAGGGTGCATCTTCTCCTGGGTCTTCTTGGATTGCCATGCGATCTTCTGCCACAAGTCTTACTGTGAGTCTTCCAGATGAGACTTTTTATTCCCCCTCGCCCCAGATCTTCCTGAATATTCTGTAGCCTTTGGCCAGTGGGGTCATGGGTGGGGTTCAAAGCATTCATTGGGACAATGTCAACACCCTTCACTGATGTCGTGCTGGGGAGGTGTGCATCGTCAGGCATTGGCTGGAAGTCAAGATGTCAGAACGTCTAATCAATCCTTCACCAATATACAACTTTCATGCTGGTTGTAGCTAGTTCCCCCGAACCTTTGTGAGCTCTATTGGCCTTGGTTTCCATTGTTCTCTGTAGTTGATAGCTGCAGGCCGCTGTTTAATGCAGTTTGGTTGATGTTCTGTCAGGCCTGATTTCTCCAGCTATGGGTCAATTTAGAATGGTCCAATCTTGGGCCAATGGTTGCTGGACCGCAAAGCCTGATTCCCCTGGATTGTATCTGCTATTTAAAGTGCACTTTGTATTGACTACTCATGCTTAATTTATTTTGGTTTTTGTCTAATTATTAAAGTTATAAAAACAATTGTATTTTCTTTCATTCGGGTTTGTTTGGTAAATTCAGCTGGGAATGTGTCACTGCCCCTTCAGTGTCACTGGGTCAAAATCCTGGGATTCCCTCCCTAATGGCATTGTGGGTCAAGAAGGTAGCTCACTACCACCTTCTCAAGGGCAACCAAGGAGCATCAATAAATGCTGTTTAACCAGTGATGCCCTTATCCTGCCCTTAAATGGGCAGAAACAGTGGTGCGCCTTTGTTGGGGTGGCACAGTGGCTCAGTGGTTAGCACTGCTCCTTCCCTAGGAGCCCCGGTTTGATTCCACCCTTGGGCGACTGTCTGTGTGGAGTTTGCATATTCTCCCCATGTCTGTGTGGGTTTCCTCCGGGTGCTCTGGTTTCCTCCCACAGTCCAAAGATGTGCAGGTTAGGGTGGATTGGCCATGCTAAATTGCCCCATAGTGCTCAGGGATGCGTAGGTTAGATGGGCTATAGCGGGGTGGGTCTGGGTGGGATACTCTGAGGGTCAGTGTGGACTTGTTGGGCTGAAGGGCCTGTTTCCACACTGTAGGGATTCAATGAAAAGAGAAAGCAGATCTATCTCAGTGAAAGACAAAGATTTGGTTGACTCTCTCATTTTTCATTGATATAAAGATCTGTGAGCTATCAGATGGATGTGATATTATTGTGAGCACAGCTCCTTGGTGAGTGGACAGAAATCCAAAAGAATGGAAGAACCAGCTCACACACCCATAGCTGCCTGGGTTGTAATTCCAGGTTCCTGCAGCATTTCGTGTGCTAGCAGAATTCACTTTTTCTTTATTCATTCACAGGATGACAGTGTCACTGGCTTGGCATTTATTGCCCATCTCTAATTGCCCAGAGGGCAGTTAAGAGTCAACCACATTGCTGTGGGTCTGGAGTCACATGTAGGCCAGACCAGGTAAAGAGGGCAGTTTCCTTCCCTAAAGGACTCTAGCAAAATACTTGCTCATTTCAACCAGAATCAAGGCTCTGTGGCAGGGGAGCGGGTGACACAGTGTTAATATAACTTGGCTAGCAATCTAGAATGCCAGGCTGATGTTCTAGGGATGTGGTTTCAAATCCCACCATGGCAGATGGTGAGAATTAAATTCAACAAAGGAATTTTTTAAAAAACAGCCTCATGCGACCACGTAACCATTGTTGATTGTCATAAATCTGGTTCTTTAATGTCCTTTAGGGAAGGAAATTTGCTGCCCTTATCTGGTCTGGCCTACATGTGACTCCAGAGCCAGACCAACATGGTTGACCGTTAACTGCCCTCGGGGCAATTAGGGATGGGTAATGCAACATGCGCATCCTGTGTATGAATACAAAAAAATTGATACGATGTCTAAGAATGCATGGTGGAGGAAGAAATATGCTAATCCTACACTGGATATGGGCCATATATCACAACAATGTAGGTTCCAATATGGCTGTCTTCATAGGGCCACAAACAATGAACTGACACAAGTCAGGGATAAACAAGAGATTCAGAATTGAAGGGGAGCAGCTAGCTCAGATTGGAGGAAGTTACAGATGTCAGGAGGGATGGAGCCAGTGAGGGATGTGATGATAATGATGACGACTGTAAAATGGAGGTTTTGTTAACCAGCAGCCAATGGGGATCAGAAAGTGCAGGGCTGATGGGCAATCAGGATTCTTCCAAGTTAAGTCTGCTGCATCAGAGCCCAGGATGCCCTTACCATTGCAGCAGCACTGAGTATGAAAGACCATCCAGGAGGGCATTAGCTCAGTTTTGTTTTTAAATTCATTCACAGGGCAGTTAAGTGTCAATAACATTGTTATGGGTCTGGAATCACATTTAGGCCAGACCAGGACATTGATGAACCAGCTGGGTATTTCCCGACAACTGTTCACGGTCATCACTAACATTTTAATTCCAGATTTGTATTGATTTCAAATTCCACTTTCTGATGCGGGGACATGCAAACCCAGGTCCCCCGAATATTACCAGGGTCTCTGGATTCATAGGCTCATGCAAAAAGCACGAGGCCATTACCTCCCATCAATTACAACTAGAGGTAGCAAAGACATAGCTGGACAAGATTTTCAGCAACAGATAAGCATTTAAGATAAGTAATTTTACAACAGTTATAAAATATTATTATAAAATTATATAAATATAATTATTTTTAAAAATTTATAATTTATTAATAAATAATTTATGATGACCCCAACATGATTGATCCTCTTTCCTTCGATGCTGAAGAGTTGTCATCCACTAAGAGAATGCCAGATGCAGCTCCTTGAGCTTTTTACACAGCCACATTGTAGAAAAATTGTGAATGTATTAGTAAGAATGTAGAAATGATTTCTAAGAAAGATTTCAGGGATGAGGAACGTCAGGCATGAGGACAGGTTGAAGTAGGTAGGCATGTCCTTCCTAGAGAGAAGAAGACCAGGAGGAGATTTCGTACAAAAATTACGAGCCGGCTGGAGAGAGTAGATAGGAAATTGTTCCTGCTTGTAAAAGGAAAAGGAATGAGACGACGTAGGTTAAGAATGATGCAAAAACAAGGCAAGAGTGATGTAAGAAAAAAACTTCTTCACACAGTGCATATTTAGGGTGTGGAATACACGGCCTGGAAATGTGGTGGAGGCAGGTTTAATTGAGGCATTCAAGAGGGACACTGGGTGGTAATTCAGATAGAAATCATGTGCAGGGATGCAGGGAAAAGGTGGGAGATTTACACTCGGTAATAGAACTAGTACAGGCATGCTGGGCTGAATGGCCTCCATTGTGCTGTATCAATTCTGTAATTGTGAGAGTCTGAAGTGTATGATCATGGCACCAACAAATGCAGCCACAGCTGGGAAACAGCTGGATAAATTAGCAAATGTCCTCCTGTCAGAGTCCTCAGCATTAGAGCAGATAGAGCAGCAGCAATTTATTACCAAAATAAGATGATTCATACCATCTCGAGATGAAAGAGTACATGACATATTTGTGCAAACAGTCTCAACTTGATGGAGTTCAGTCATTGCAAGCTTCCATGCAAACACAGCTCTGTTTAAAACAAACAATGGACAAAATTATGTAAGTTGGCAACGTTACTTGTGTAAAGTTCAAAGGTTCTCAGCTTCTCACAACGAACCTTAAAATTAGAATTAGGAATGGAACGCGAACTAGAACTCGAATTAGAATTAGCTTTATTGTAACGTACTCACATTAGAAAGGTTTACACATCGTCACTTACGGCACCATCTTAGGTACAAAGGTACCTGGATACAGATTCTTAAGAAAAATATCAGAAAAATACAAAATCATAGGAATAAAACAGAAAAATAGAGGAATAAAGAGTTAAGAATTACAGTCCTTCCACCCCAGTCCACTCTGGCACCTAGCCTCCAGACTACAAAATGGAAAAAAAGAAATTACATAAACAAAGTTCATCCACCGCACAAAGCTTTTACAAAAATAAATAGAGGGCTTTGCAAGGTCTCTGCAAGATCCCGCAGCCAGGAGTCCTCGCTGTGGGCATTGCCTCCGCCACAGCCAAAGACCTCCCCCCACCACCTCACGTCAGACCCTGTGTGGCCAAGTCCCCAAGTCCACACTGTGGGCCCACTGCAGCCAGGAATCCTCTTCCGGGCTCCATCACTCCTACAGCCAGGAACCCTCTTCCAGGCTCCATCACTCCTACAGCCAG
>JAHRHZ010000053.1:19303031-19339147 GCA_024137785.1 Ginglymostoma cirratum
CCTCTTCCAGGCTCCATCACTCCTACAGCCAGTGATATGTGAAGTCCCTGAGCCCCGGCTCTGGGCCTACCCCAGTTAGGATTCTTCACTCCGAGCCCCGGCCCCACCAACAGCGTTCCCATTTCCCCATGACGTCAGAAAATGAAGAAGGGCAGAGAAAGAAAAGACAAAAGAAGGAGAAAAAAAAAAGTAAAAGCAGAAGGAGTAGACGGGCTCCAAATTCTGGATCTAGGAGCCCACATGCTGTGCTGCCACTCTGCCACCATCTTGTATCCTAGATATTCATTTTACTGTATGGCTGATAAACTGTTAAGTTGCACAATAGGATTCCCTGTTTTTTCCACGCTGATGCAATGAAACTGAATGGATTTGGAACTGTCAAATGTGGTTTTTGCCAAGGGACTTTGATTGAATGCCGAAGTGGAAAGTCCCGAGTTCATATGCTGGTCAAACACCTCTGTGAGGTTTCTGGGACTGTCTCCCCCAGAGAGCAGTGGAGACAGGCTCACTAAGTATAATTAAGGCAGAACTAGATAGATAGTTGGCTAACAGTTGAGTTAAAGGGCATTGAGAGTCGGTGAGAATGCAGAAGAGAAGCCACAATCGGATCAGCCATAATGTTATTAAAGGGCAGAGCTGACTCATGGGCCAAGTTGCCATCTGCTCCTGAGTCATACTAAATAAGCAAATGAATTAAAGTCTCTAACTGGACCACAAAATTATTCAGTAAGTCTGTCCCCTTAGGTCAGTCAGATTCATTGATGGAAATGCAGTAGGGGCAAATCTCCATTTGTCAACGGCATTGTTCAAACATCTCTCTGTTGCTCTTCTCAGTAATTCTGAATTGCACATTAGCCTGTGCATACAGACATTAGGTATGGTTGCTCCTGTTCTAAATCTAAACTATCACATGGAAATGCACTTTACAGCACGCCCAATCAATACCATCCCCCATGTCCAAAGGCAATTGTTAGCCCCTTGCACTCCAAACCCAGCTGCTCTATGACAACATTTCATTAGGAACAGCCTCAATTATTTCAGAGTGGGATCTTGCTCACCCTCATCACTCCCGATGCTGGGGGTTTGGGGAGGGTGCGGGGTAGGGCGGGAATGCCCCACTCAAGGGAGCTGTTGAACAAGGTGACTGTCCAGCATCTCTATAACCTGAGCTATCATAAGGCTGAGAACTGATGGAAAACACTAAGTCAAGAATATTGGATTGATTGGGCTGTAAGACCCCTGTTAGAGTTGGGGGTGCTGTCATTCAGAGGCCACGGGGTGGATTAAAGGGGGGGTTGATTGTTTTAGGGGGGAATTTGGGGTTAGAAAGTCAATGATAGGCATGGGACACCCCCCAAAAGGGGGTATTTCCCCATCCTGTCCCAATGCAGTGAACATTGCCAGTGTTAGAGATAAAAGGTACTGCAGATGCTGGAGAATCCGAGATAACAAGCATGGGGCTGGATGAACACAGCAGGTCAAGCAGCATCATAGGAGCAGGAAAACTTGACGTTTCGGGCCTAAACCCTTCATCAGAAATGGGGGAGGGGAAGAGGGTTCTGAAATAAATAGGGAGAGAGGGGGAGGCGGATAGAGGATGGATAGAGGAGAGGATAGGTGGAGAGGAGGCAGACAAGTCGAAGAGGCGGGGATGGAGCCAGTAAAGGTGAGTGTAGGTAGTGGGGTAGGGAGGAGATAGGTCAGTCCAGGGAGGACGGACAGGTCAAGGGGGCAGGATGATGGTAGTAGATAGGAGATGGGGGTGTGGCTTGAGGTGAGAGGAAAAACAGGTTAAGGAGGTGGAGATGAGCTGGGCTGGTTTTGGGATGCGGTTGGGGGAGGGGAGATTTTGAAGCTTGTGAAATCCACATTGATGCCATTGGGCTGCAGGGTTCCCAGGCTGAATATGATTTGCTGTTCCTGCAGCCTTCGGGTGGCATCACTGTGGCATTGCAGGAGGCCCAGGATGGACATGTCATCATCAATGTGGATTTCACAAGCTTCAAAATCTCCCCTCCCCCAACCGCATCCCAAAACCAGCCCAGCTCATCTCCACCTCCTTAACCTGTTTTGCCTCTCACCTCAAGCCACACCCCCATCTCCTGTCTACTACCATCATCCCGCCCCCTTGACCTGTCAGTCCTCCCTGGACTGACCTATCTCCTCCCTACCCCACTACCTACACTCACCTTTACTGGCTCCATCCCCACCTCTTCGACTTGTCTGCCTCCTCTCCACCTATCCTCTCCTCTATCCATCCTCTATCCGCCTCCCCCTCTCTCCCTATTTATTTCAGAACCCTCTTCCCCTCCCCCATTTCTGATGAAGGGTTTAGGCCCGAAACGTCAAGTTTTCCTGCTCCTATGATGCTGCTTGACCTGCTGTGTTCATCCAGCCCCATGCTTGTTATCTAACATTGCCAGTGTATTTGCTTTGTCTGCAAATTCCCCCATCACATGTAAAGTGAGGTCCTTAACTCATCATTCAAGAGAGCATTGGATGATTATTTGGATAGAAGTGGGGAGCAGGGATGTGGGGAAAAAGGCGGAAGATTGGCACCAGGTAATAAGACTGGTGTAGGCACAGTGGGCCGTAAGGCCTCCTTCTGCCCCATAACAATTCTGTGATAATTAACTGGCCATCGAAGGGTCTTAATAAAGCCTAAGAGTGGACGGGTGGGCAGCTTAACACCTTCCTTGCATGCTGTAATATTGGAGACAGGCTTGGTATAGAACCGAGCTTCATTTTCATTTAATTAACACATGTCTAATGCTTTGCAGTCTTTTTTTAAAAATTAACCTATTCTTCTCATCGGCCTGCTCAAAGATGTTATTATGCATCTCTGGAGCAAGTAGGACTTGATTTAAGGCCTCCCAGTCCAATGCTAAGGACAGTACCACCAGGCCATAAGAGGACCCTAACCTAAACCTATCAGCTCCAGTCAGTAACTGGAGACAACAACCAGCCCTTCGTCTGAGGAATACTATCTCACATTTCCCTGATTGTCCAACATTAAGAGGGATTAAGGTCAACATTATAAACAAACCAAAAATTGGTGCTGAGTCAATATAATACACATGTTTGGAAATCTGATTTCACCGAGAACTTTGGTCCTTATTGCTAAATATTGTAATTACCTGAAGCCACTAAATCAGAAAACTGCTGGTCTAATACTCAAGCATTAAATATTAAGAGGTAGTATATATTTACACTTTGGTTATCTGTGGTTACTGCTGACATGGGCCATCCAGAATCACCTTTGAACAGAGTATGCAAGTTCATGGTCCTGAAAGAGTTATTGCTCAGTCTGATGGTGTCACAGATTCTTTAGGTTCAGCTAATTATATTCTGCTGATTACCCAAGGCGAGCAGATATATTTTGTACCATTCCTGTAATATGTATACCTGACTCGTAATGTCTCTGTCCCTATTGTCATAACATTCAAGACTATGGGCCTAATGCAGGAAAGTGGGACTAGTGTGGGTAGTAATATATTTTTGGAGGTCTGGACCTGATGAGCCAAAGTGCTTGTTCTGTACTGTGTAGTTCTATGATTCCATTATTGCTCTCATACAGTAAGTTTGTCACTTAAGACAAAATCTCTTCTGGTGAGACTTACCTCACTTCTACCACTGATAACCAGGCTGGTCTTGGCTTCAGTATTAAGAAAGGATGACCGAAGGTGTGGAATTATCTGTGTGACAGACAGCAGCATGTTGCAGGACAGCTCAGGAATAAGTCCACAGAGGTGGGTGGGGGGTCTGAGTTTGGGGAGGGGTGCTTTCTTGTACATGTGGTAGGGAGAAGGAAACCCTTCTGGCCTGTCTCTTCAGCCCAGCCTCCCCCACACAACCTTCTCTCACTCCTCCATCTGGTGACGGTTTGTCTGGCCCTATGTTTTACTTTCATGCTTCATCCAAGCTAAGAGACACTATATGTGTAACTTACCTTTCTGAGGAATCCATATTCTACGTGTACGTAACGTTGAAACTCTACCTGCAAGTTCATCTGCTGTGAGACTGCAAGCCACACACATACAAAAAAATGTTGGTTGATGCAATGTGTGAAGCTGGATGAACACAGCAGGCCAAGCAGCATCATAGGAGTTTCAAAATCTCCCCTCCCCCAACCGCATCCCAAAACCAGCCCAGCTCGTCCCCGCCTGCCTAACCTGTTCTTCCTCTCACCTATCCCCTCCTCCCACCTCAAGCCCCACCCCCATCTCCTATCTACTACCATCATCCCGCCCCCTTGACCTGTCCATCCTCCCTGGATTGACCTATCTCCTCCCTACCTCCCCACCTACACTCACCTTTACTGGTTCCATCCCCGCCACTTTGACCTGTCTGTCTCCTCTCCACCTATCCTCTCCTCTATCCATCCTCTATCCGCCTCCCCCTCTCTCCCTATTTATTTCAGAACCCTCTTCCCCTCCCCCATTTCTGATGAAGGGTCTAGGCCCGAAACGTCAAGCTTTCCTGCTCCTATGATGCTGCTTGGCCTGCTGTGTTCATCCAGCCCCACACCTTGTTATCTTGGATTCTCCAGCATCTGCAGTTCCTATTATCTTTAGTTGATGCAATGTCTGCTTCATAACTTAGGGTGTGTTTTACTGTTTTGAATAAAATAACTTACAGAGTTAATCAACACTAATGATTGTTATCATTAACATGACAAGAGGGACCCCTAACCACAAAGCAAGCATTCCCTTTCTCCTAGTAATTCCAATAAGCTAGAGCACAGCATGTCCTTTTTTAAGGTAAAGTATTTCAAGAATCACTGGAATACATGCTGAGAGAATGTTGGCGAGGCCCTGCCACAGAGTCCTCGATAGGAAGAGAGACAATGCAATACAAAAGGGGGCCATTCAAACCATCCAGTACAGCTAGTTCTCTGTCGAAAAACCTGTTCCATTTTCACATTCAATTTTTGTAACTCTCAAACTCGATTTCTCTCAATTCACTTTTTAGCAATCTCTAGATTTCTGCCAATCTTGCGTCAGCAAGTTCCAGATCATTACCGTTCACTGTGTAAAAGTAAGTTTGATCTTCAAGACCTCATTGTATCTCAAGCCTAAAGCCTTAAGTCCGTGCCCTCTAGGACATACCTCTAAGATAATGGGTCCAAAGTTTCTTGGTCTTCAGAGGTCAGGATTGGAGGAGCGCAGGCATCTCCGAGGACTGTTGAGCTGAAGGAGGTAACAGGGATGTGGAGGTGAGGTGACGCCATTTAGGGATTTGAAAACAAGAGTGATTTTAACATCAAAGCAGTTTCTACCCATGTGCCAATATAGGACACTCAGCAATAAGTGAAAGGGACACGGTGTGAGTTAGGACACAACAGCAGAGTTTTGGATGACTTCAGATTTACAGAAGTAGAACATAGAGGCCAGTTAAGAGTGCTTTGGAATAGTCAAGTCCAGAGATAACAAAAGCATGGTTTCAACTAGAGGTGACCCGTGGCAGGGTGTTAAGATGATGTTATGCAGATGGATACAGATGACTTCAGTATCGTGCAGAGGTGTCGTGGGAAACTAATCATGGGGTCAGATGTAACACCAAGGCTGGAAATCTAATCAAGCAGAGGCTTTGTGAAAAGGAAATACATGTATGACTAATTTATTAGAGTTTTTCGAGGAAGTAGCAACCAAAATGGATTAAAGGAAACCAGCAGGTGTGCTATATTTGGACTTCCAGAAGGCATTTGACAACATATTTCACTAAAAGTTAAGATAAGAACCCACAGTGTTGGAGGCAGTATATGGATATGGGTAGAAAACTGGCCAATTGGCAGTAAATATCGAGTGGGGATAAGTGTTCTCTTTCAGGTCGGTGACCTCTGACCAGTGGGATTCCACAGGGATATATTGCTTGGGGCAGGGATTTGAGGCATGCTGTGTCCTCAGCACATCAGGGGTCTGTCTTCTTGTTGGGAACTGCTTGCAGTCCCGGCAGAATCCACTACTCAGTTCTGGCGCTGCTGAGACTGCTATCCAATCCAATACAGGTTAGGACCTTTTCCCTCTGAAAGGCTGATATCTAACCCTCACCTCATGTAGGCCACCCTGAGCATGTAAGCATAATTGTGCGGAGAGTGCTTGTCCGCCTGACCAGGGTGGAAGTGGGTAAGGCCAAGTAGAAGGCCACATCTCTCTCCCAATATCCTACAAAGTTCAGCCCCGGATGTCAGGCAAACGGTCTGATCATTTAGAGGCAGTGGAGGATTTTATGGTGAGAAAGAGCTAAAAATGGCCCAAAAAAACTCCACAGGAACATTATGAGGCCAATGTTGAATATAAGAACAAGGAGCCGGAGTAAGCTATTTGGTCTATTGTACCTGCTTCTACACACAATGATGACTGATTTAATTGTAACTCCCTCCCACCATAATCTTTTACCCAGTGGCTTACTCCACCTGTGCAGCAAACATCTTCAATGTCTTTGCTTCTACCAACTTTTCAGTAACAGCACTTCAAAGACCAATGACTCTGAAAGAAAAAGATTTTGTTTTTAATGGGAAATATCCTTTCCATCGTGACCCTGTGAAGACCACTCAGGATCTTATATGTATCAATAAAGCCACCTCTTATTTGCTAAACTCAAGTAGATACAAGACTAGCCTATTCAACCTGGTCTCGTAAGGTAACTTGTCCATTTCAGGGATTAATCTAGTAAACTTTCTGTGAACTGCTCCCACCACATTTAATTGCTTTATTAGATGAGGTGATCAATACTGTGGACAATACTCCAGATAACTGAAGGTTAACCTCTCTACTTTTGTACATAATTGTCTGAGTAATAAACAATTATGTTCTGTCAGGTTAGTTATATACTCATTGTATCTCCATTCCAACCTTTTGCCATTTAGGTAATGTGCTTCTTTTATTTTCTCATGCCGGCATGGAAAATTTCACATTTTCCTACATCATACTCCAGTTGCCGCATCTTTGCCCACTCACTAAACCTATACGTATTTGTTTATAGCCTCCTTATTTCCTCTTCACAACCTACTCTCTTACCTGCCTTTGCCAAATTTGTTGCGGAAGAAATCATAACCTCCGTCTCTCCAAGATGGTGCCAGAACCTGAAAACACTTTGCAAGCTCGTCCTGAGCAGATCATCCCCCTCACATATTTCATAATCGCTTCTGAAGAAGGGTCCAGACCCGAAACGTCAGCCTTCCTGCTCCTCTGATGCTGCTTGGCCTGCTGTGTTCACCCAGCTCTACACCTCGTTATCTCATGATCGTTCCATCCTTTTAAATCTCAATTGTAAGTCTGTTAGAATTGTTAACAATGTTCTCTTAAATCTTACCTTCTCTGCAGCTGTAACACTATATTCTGCATTCTGTTCTGTTACCCTGACATACTGATATAAGTTATGATTTGTCTGGAGAGCAAGAAATGCAATATTTTCACTGTGTTTTGGTACGTTTGACAATAATAAATCAAATCAAATCAGATCTCTTCATCCAAATCATTTACGTTGGGTTGTAAACAGTTGGGGTGTCAGCACTGGTCCGCAGGGCACACCACTCACATCAGTACATCTTGCTAACCTTACATGACCTATTTATGCCAAGCTCTAAGGAGGTTTTAGTACAGATGACCAAAGATTTGGTCAGTGAACTAGGCTATCCTCAGGAACATGTGAAAGGTCAAAGACAGGTAGAAAGAAACAGAGAGAGGTTTAGTGAGGGAATTCTAAAGCAAAGGACTTTGGCAGCTGAAAGCTAGGATGCTGAAGCTGAAGCCATTCAAATGGAGATTGAAGAGGCCAGAATAAGAGGAGATCAGATACCTCGGAGGGCTCGACAGTGTTTTTGTAGGCTCCTGCTAATAATGCCAAGAATCCCGTATGCTTTCTCAACAGTCCCCTGAACAACTCGTGAAATCTCAGTCAGTCTTGGAAAAAAAAAATTTATCTAAATTTGTGTCGAGAGATGCGATTGTCCCTCAATCAACCATTTCCTCAAACTCTAATAACCTGATATTTAAATACCTTCCTGAAGGCATGGGAAAATCCTTATGGTCCTCAGACTAGGAGTGTTTTTTTAAAGGAATTAGTTAACATTAAGTTCAATTAATTCACCAACATTATTTTTCCTAGAAGTATCAAAAGACATTTAAAAAATTTCAGCCTCAATGTGCCAATTTTCAGCACCACACTGCTGTAACCTGTATTACCTACAAAGCAGTAATGGCTAGCACAGTTTGAAAACTTACTGCAAAAGCAATTTCTGAAAAATAATCACATCATCAGAGAGAAGGCTGGGAGTAGCACCAGCAGTTATAAATTCTGTACTGCTGGAGGCTGGCTGTGAGAAAATGATTAGTGTTTGTGGCAGAGAAAAAGGGAGATAAGGAAAGAGCAAGGAGAAAGAAAAGCAAACAGAGCTCCCATGTAAACAGTTCTGCTCCTGACCATATAAGGTCCCAAAGCACTTCATAGCCAATGAAGTGCTTTTGAAATGTAGCCAAGCAGAAAATGAAATTAGAAGAGCAAAAACAAGAGACTTAAATGAAAGAGAAATTAAGATCTTTGTGATCCCATCAGCATGTGGAATTTGTAACACGGTATTTATATTCTAGGTAAACATCCTGCCTCTGTCGACGCACAGGAGTGTGTAGAAGATGCACTGCAGTAACTCATCAAGACTCCTTAGCCAACAATTTGCAAACCCACAATCACTTCCATTTAGAAAGGCAAGGGCAGCAGATACGTGGGGAACACCACCATGAGCAAGTTCCTGTCCTAAATAACTCACCGGAGGCTGGTGATCTGTCACCAAGTCACCCTTCACGTACACGTACACAGTGCATGGATTCTGACCAGCTAGCTCAGAGCCTGTCCCTAGAGTGAGGAGAATCTCTGAGAGTCCTGTTTAAATCTGTCTGGCAGGACTCCATGATTGACCCAGGCTAACAGTCCCAATCAGAGGACTCATAATCAATAGGATCCACCTGGCCAACCTTGCTCCTATCACTACACCCTTCAAGCCACTCACTATCCTGACTGAGAAATTTATCTCTCTTCGTTCACTGGGGCAAAAACACTTGAATACCTTTCCTAACAGCACTGTATCTTCAACACAGGGACCACAGCAGTTCACGAAGTTAGTTCACAGCATCTTCTCAATGTCAATTCGGGATGGGATCAAATGCAGGCCCAACTAGCGATGCACACATGAATGCATAAAATCCAAGCTTGCCACTGTGCATAAAATATTGTTCGATCTGGAGCACACTTCATTTACGTACACATGGGCTGACAAAGGGCTATTTTCATTAAAGCTCAGTGCTCTACAGCCATCTTCTAGACTTTTCCAGTTTAAAAGTATTTGGAAGTCCCCATTCACATCAGAGACAATTGATTCACATGGGATTGTTCACTTCTTTAACATAGTTTTTGCTACCAAAAAAATTGGAGGAATCCTGCTCTATCTAGAGGTCACTGTCAAAAGTAATGGCAAATGAGGAGATAACAGCAAAGTGGTAGTGTCACATGGACAAAAGAGCAGAAGTAGGCCACTCAGCCCATTAAATTTTCTCTGCATTCAATTCATGCCTGATCTGATGATCCTCACTAACATTTCCCAGCAGCCCTTGATTTCCCTACTGATTAAAAATCTATCAGCCTTCAATATATTTGACAAGCCAGCCTCAATAGTCCTCTGTGGTAAAGAATTCTACAGATTCACTAATCTCTGTGAAAAATTTTCCTCAACTCTACGGACTCAGTAGAAGTAGTGTGTGCTACGTGCAAGACACACTGCAGAAATTCGCTGAGGCTCCTTAGACAGCAGCTTCCACATTCTGTCATGGTTATTTCATCGAAGAAAACCAATCAGTCCCTTGTGTCTATGTTAGCTCAAGAGTAACACACCTAGCCCTACTCCCATGCCTTTTTCAGTCCCCTACAGCTTTATTCTGTTCAGATAATTATCAAATTCTCTTTTGAAGGTCTCGAATGCATCTGCCTCCATTACTCTTTCAGGCAGTGTGCTCCAGATTCCAATCACACTGCATAAATGTGTTTTGTTTTACCTCAGGCCTCCATTGCTCCCTTTACCAATTGCTGAGTTCTCAATCTTTCCGCAGTGCAAAATCTCCTCCTTATCTACTCTGGTCTAATTTGGAGGACATTTCCCAAATCTCTTAACCTCTAGCTTCCTCAATCCATACAACGGCAAGGGCAACGCAAGCAGATTCATGCCTAGACAAGGGTAGCACAGTGGCTCAGTGGCTCAGTGGTTAGCACTGCTGCCTCAAAGTGCCAGGGACCTGGGTTTGATTCCACCCTTGGGTGAAGTTTGCACATTCTCCCCGTGTCTGTGTGGGTTTCCTCTAGGAGCTTCAGTTTCCTCACATAGTCCAAAGATGTGCATTAGGTGAATTGACCATGCTACATTGCTCATAACATCCAGGGGATGTGTAGGCTATGTGGTTTAGCCATGGAAAGTGCAGAGATAGGGTTGAGGTGTAGGTCTGGGTGCGATGCTCTTCAGAGGGTTGGTGCAGACTTGATGGGCTGAATGGCCACCTTCTGTATTGTAGAGCTTCTATGAGAAGACCATTGCCTACAAGTTCCCCTCCAACACACTCACTGTTCTGAGGAAGGGTCACTCAACCTGAAACTTTTAACTCTGATTTCTCTCTACGGATGCTGCCAGACCTACTGAGATTTTCCAGCAGTTTCTGATTTGAAAATACATTGTCCTTCCTTCATTGTCACTGGGCTAAACTCCTGGAAGCTTATTCCTCACGGCTAACTCTCTCCATATCAGAATTGTGGGTAGGCCTGCAGCACACATAGATTGACATGGTTCAAGAAGGCAGCTCAGTGCCACTTTACTCAAGGGGCAACTTGGAACAGGCTATAAAAGCTGGCCTTTTGCAGCAATATTCCCATTTGCAAATGAATAAGAAAGAAAGCAATCTGAGATTTACTTCACGTTTAGTGATCCCAGGTAAGTTGAAGGGAAAAGCGATAATAAAAGCCTGGAATGCAGAACGGCCCTCAGATTAAAATGCCTCGACAACCAGCTGTTTAAATAAATGTGAAACCAATCCTTTGACTTTCAAACAAATGACAGCATCAGCTGCATATTTATTCTGGCAAGTGTGAAATAATATGTTAATTAGCAACTGGAAATAATTGGCACTGCCTTGCAAGATACAGGTGCTGGTCCAGTAATTGGCTTCAAATTATGCCAAAGCTGAAAAACAGAGCTTGTTTTGAGAAAGCATGCAGTTTCTACGGTCTCTAACAAAGGTTGAAAGTCTTCATTCAAACTTGGAAAGGAACCAATGTTAAAACGTATCTTGCCAACTCTGCTTGGATGTCTGCCTGGAGGTGACTGTGTGTGACAACCCTTTGCCAAATGCCATGTCTGATTGGTCATTCAACATTTCCATCCACCTCCCTGCAGCCAATCAGTGAGGCAGCACCATTAAGCACGATGATCATTCTTCTCAGTCTTCTCGGTCCCATCTTACAACCGTGTCCGACAAAGTGTTCCTTTCAAAAAAAAATTGTTTTTTTATAACCAGTACGCAAAAGTCTCAAGCTCAGTTTAAAACAAACACAAATTAAGACCATAAGACATAGGAGCAGAAATTAGGCCATTCGGCCCATCAAACTTGTTTCCGGTGCTTTTTTTTCCCTTTCTCCTCAGTTGTTCACAGCTGTCTCCTGGAGGTTATTTTTTGGAGCCTGTGATTCTGTCCTGGTCTTCAGTAGCTCAGGTTAAAACCATTCAAAGCGATATCCTGAAGCATTGGCAAAAGTGTGGGGCAACGTGTTGTTTCCAAACCATGTTTTGCCAATCCACCTGGATATTTTATCTGAGATAACAAGCTTGGGGCTGGATGAACACAGCAGGTCAAGCAGCATCATAGGAGCAGGAAAACTTGACGTTTCGGGCCTAGACCCTTCATCAGAAATGATCTCTGGATCTCTGGATCTCTTCTCTCTGGATATTTTATCTACTGTGAGGGCAGGCAAGGCCAGAGGTTTAACCCCCTATCTCAGTAGTTGTTCTGCATGGAATGTAAAAATGGCAGCTGCCCAAATCCTTTCTGAATTTAGAGATCACATGATGACATAGAATCCCTACAGTGTAGAAACAAGCCGTTCAACCCATCAAGTCCACACTGACCCTCTGAAGACCCTCTGAGCCCACCCAGACCTACTCCCCTGCTAAATAAAAACCAAAGGAGATGCAGATGTTGTAAATTAGAAACAAAGACGGCAGTTGCTGGGAAAAGGTCAACAGGTCTGGCAGCATCTGTGGACAGAAATCAGAGTTAACGTTTCAGGTCGGGTGAGCCTTCCTCTGAGATCCCTGGCACTGCAAGGCAGCAGCGCTAACCACTGAGCCACTGTGCCACCACATAGCAAACCACAGCATGTAAACAACAGCAGGGCGCAAAACAATTTCTCCAAATTTGCCCTCGCTTTTACTATAAGGGAAATTGTATGCAGTTGCAAGATGCATGACGTACAGAATAGACCATCACTTGTGTACAGAAAACAGTTTGCACTAGTCTGTCTCACTTTCATCTGTTTCTACTTCTATATTATATCCATAATCTTTAAAGCATGCAAACCTCTCCATGGGACATGTGCTACCATCTGAAGCCAATGATACTGTGTCCCAATTTACCAGGTCCACCCATGTGATTTCCTACTGCAATTGTTTTGTGAAACTAAGCCCCTCAATTTAAGAATGACACGATTGGAGACTATTTGTTCGATTACAACCTTGCCAGCTCTTTAAGAAATTATACAGTTTTTCCAACAGCCATACCTTTTCCTGTTGCCCTGTCATCATTCTTCTTCTTTTCCAAACATTCATCCATTTCATCAAGTTTACCATTCAAACAGCTCCCTCCACCCTCTCAGGCAGCGAGTTCCCAGGTAAATTACTAAGATTCTTCCCACCCCTCCCCTTCTGGTCCTTTCCTCCATGGCCTTAAATGACACAGTGGAATTTTGAACTCAGTTTCCACACAGGTTCATATTTCCCTGGTAGAGAGGGAAGCAAGGAAGACATTTGGTATGGTTGCCTTTATTGGTCAGTGCATTGAGTCCAGGAGTTGGAAGTCATATTGCAGTCACACAGGACATTGGTTAGGCCACTTTTGGAATATTGCATTCAATTGTTGTCTCCCTGCTGTAGAAAAGATGTTGTTAAACTTGAAAGGGTTCAGGAAAGATTTATAACGATGCTGTCAGGGTTGGAGGGCTTGAGCTATAAGGACAGTCTGAACAAGATGGGGCTTATCTCCCTAGAAGCTGAGGGGTGACCTTATAGAGGTTTATAAAATCATGAGGGGCATGGATAGGGTGAGTAGCCAAGGTCTTTTCCCCAGGGTTGGGGAGTCCAAAACTAGGGGGCATAGGTTTAAGGTGAGATGGGAAAGATTTAAAAGGGACCTAAGCGGAAACTTTTTCACACAGAGGGTGGTGCGTGTATGGAATGAACTGCCAGAGGAAGCGGTGGAGGCTGGTACAATTAGAACAGATAACAAGCATCTGGATGGCACATGAATAGAAAGGCTTTAGAGGGGTATGGGCCAAATGCTGGTACATGGGACTAGTTCAATTTAGGATATCTGGTCAGCATGTACGAGTTGGACCGAAGGGTCTCTTTCCATGCTGCACAACTGTATGCCTCTAGTTTGATTAGTGAAAGTCTCTCAATAACTGGTCTGGTAATTTAAACATTATACCTCTTGCAACTAATTCTCAATAAATCTGGAGATCAACAGTGAACATTTCAGTTTTAGAACTTTTTTTATGAAAATGGCATATTACGTAATGAATAAAGTATTTTACTGACAGCTCCACTCAGGTTAAAAATAGAATGTTGCCCTGGAGAGTGCTGGTTGCAGGAATGGATGGTATTTGGCCAGTGCTCTGCATTAACTGTACAGGCAAAACTTTAGTGATTCTGCTAGAGTTCTGATTGACATTTTCTTTACTGTTTTGCGTGACTGGCAGAATTAATTAAGCTTTCCATTCCAATCGGTGCTTCAGAAAAGATTGAACTTCTGAATCAAAATATTCTAAGTAATCTCCCACTCTTTGGTTTCTGTCAGAGAAATCAGTGCTGCCTAAAGAGACTGATAAATTATTTAAAATGGTAAAGGGAAAGCTGTGGCGTTCAGTTTTTAATATATTTTTCACATGAGCAAAGCCCTATCTTTGTGACACCAACGTTTCTTTGTTTATCATCTTCAAATGCCTACTAAGAATGAAGGCAGTCTCAGCCTCTTGCCATTCTCCATCTGCAGCAAGCAGGATGGTGACGTACACATTTTCTATGTTTCTCATTCGCTCTGTCACGACCCCTCCATGAAATATTCACTCAATCTTCCTAACTGCATGGAGAACAATCCCAGCCTCTCAATCTTCTCCACATATTGAGGTCTCTCGACCCTAATATCATTTTGGGGAAATCCTCTTAAAATCAGAATTGGACAGAGCCAAATTACTAATTTATAAAGTTTAGCACTTTTTATTGGTTTTGGAGTCTCTGCCTGTTTTTATAAAGCTAAGGATTCCATGTGCTTTTTAAACATTTATTAAATTCAAATAAATTGTGAATTGTTATTTATTACATTACAGAATAAAAAGATTCAATTGATGGGCTGAAGAAAACAAAACTGTTATTAAGAGTCATATGATACTACATAATATTTCTGACAAAAAATCGACATATTGTCAAAGATTTTCGTCTTGCAGTCATCAGGACAGAAGCACAAGAAAGCGGAGTGTCAAAGGGAAAACAATTTATACTGATTGAGAAGCGAGTGCTGATTGGTTGAGAGTGTTGAGTTCCTAGGAGTAACAATAACTAACAATTTGTCCTGGACTCGTCACATAGATGCGATGGTCAAGAAGGCACAACAGCGCCTCTTCCTTTTCAGGTAGCTTAGGAAATTCAGCATGTCCATAAGAACCCTCACCGGCTTTTACAGATACACCATCGAAAGCATACTATTCAGCCTGATATGGCAACTGCTCTGCCCAGGACTGTAAGAAACTACAGAAGTAGTGTGCACTGCCCAGACCATCACGGACGCCAACCTTCCATCCATTGACTCCATTTAAACGGCCCGCTGCTACTGAAAGGCGGCCAACATCATCAAAGACCCATCATACCCAGTAATGATCTCCTACAACCTCTTCCAGCAGACAGAAGATACAGAAACTTGAACGTATGCACCAAGTTCAAGAAGAACTTCTTCCCAACCATTATTGGGCTGATGAATGGACTGTCTAACTTCAAATAATGTTGATCTTGTCAATGTTGATCTTGTTTCGCATACATAGAACATGACAGTGCAGTACAGGCCCTTCGGCAGTGTACCTCTTGTGCAGTGTAACCTGTATGCCTTCACTTTGCCTGCAAGTCCTGGCTTACTATGATCTGCCTCTACTGCACATAAACAAAACTCTTCACTGTACTGAGGCACAGGTGACTACAATAACTCAAATCAAATCAAATTAAATCTGATTGTTATGGGTACTGGTTAGGAGAATGCACCAGCAAACAGCTGACTACAAAGCATTGGCTTAAATTCAAAGCAGGCAAGTCAGCTCTGATTGGCCAAAGTGTTTTTATTAGGAATACTTAAAGGAATGGCTTTTTCCTAATCTGTTCTTTAGTTCTAAATATTGCAAGATATAGACATGTTCTATTGGTTATGTTATGTTATATTTATATTTGTATTTATATTTATGCTATATTTGCAAATCACAAGGCCCTGTTTCAAATATACATAGTTTTAAAATGTCTAATTGAACGACTCTGCAAACCCAAGTGATATTATTAAATTCAGAGATAGTAGGAACTGCAGATGCTGGAGAATCTGAGATAACAAGGTGTGGAGCTAAATGAACACAGCAGGCCAAGCAGCATCAGAGGCGCAGGAAGGCTGACGTTTCGGGCCAAGACCCTTCTTCAGAAATTCCTGCTCCTCTGATGCTGCACGGCCTGCTGTGTTCATCCAGCTCGACACCTTGTTATCTCTGATATTAGTAAATTGGTTGTTATTGTCATCCTTAGGCCAATCAGGATTGTTTAGTAAGAGCTGTCCAGTTCCCAGTGCTGAACATGCTCATTTTGCAAGCATAGACTGATTGAGTACAGTCATTTTTCTGTAGATAACAGCTAAAGGGAATGCTACATGAAACATTCCATCAGTCATTTCCATATACAGCCAACATACCTGGTGCCACACCTGCATGGAAACTCAATACCATATTATCTGTAGGTGTGGGAGGCTGATTGTCTCTTTGATTTGATAAAAGGATGAGGTTAATGGAGAAGTCCAGATGAATATTGCTACATAGCAGGGGCATGAAATAGTGAGCTCCATATGTTGCTCCAATTTTTGACACATTTTCCCCTTCCAGGCTAACCTGAGATAGAGTGAGTGCTGTGAGGGCTGGAACTGCTGGTCTCAGGGCCATTCATGATATACACAAGGTTATTAGATTGAATTCAAAGATGAAGGGCTTGTTTTATGAAGAAAGATTGAGCAGGTTAGGCCTCTCTTCTCTGGAGGTCAGAAAAATTAGAGATCTAATTCAGATATCTGACATCGAGTTGTACAGCACAGAAACAGACCCAAGTTCCAACTCATCCATCCAAATTAACCTAGTCCCATTTACCAGCATTTGGTCCATATCCATCTAAGCCCTTCCTTTTCATGTACCATTCAGATGCCTTTTTAAATGTTGTAATTGTACCAGCCTCCACCACTTCATCTGGCAGCTCATTCCAAACACGGTCCATCCTCGTGTCAAAAAGTTGCCCCTTAGGTCCCTTTTAAATCTTTCCTCCCTCACCTTAAACCTATGCCATCTAGTTTTGGACTCCCCAACCCTGGGGAAAAGACCTTGGTCATTCACCCTATCCATGCCCCTCATGATTTTATAAACTTCGATAAGATCACTCCTCAGCCTCTGATGCTCCAGGGAAAATAGCCTATTCAGCCTTTCTCGTTAGCTCAAACCCTCCAACCCTGGCAACATCCATCTTTGTAAATCTTTTCCAAACTCCTTCAAGTTTCACAATTTTTTGTTATAGTAGAGAGACCAGAACTGAACGCAGTATTCCAATAGTGGCCTAACCAATGTCTTGTACAGCTGCAACATGATATCACAACTTTTATACTCATTGCACTGGCAAAAAAAGGCAAGCATGCCAAATGCATACTTTGTCAATCTGACAAGGTAGTTATAGAGAGGAAGTGTCATCATGTGGGCAATTTAGAATGAGAGGTTATATTTTAGGCCAAGGAGTAAAGATTTAAAGCAAAGATGAGGAGAAATTATTTCTCTCAAATGGTCATGAATGTTCATAATTCATCGTGCAAGAGTGTATTGAATAATGGGACATTGAGTAAATTTAAGGAGGAGAGAGACAGGTTTTAATTAGTAATGGGTTGAAGAATTATGGCAAGAAAGTAGAGTTTACGCTGAGATGAAATCTCCCATGATCATAGTGAATGGTAGAGCAGGCTTGAGGGGCTGAATGGCTTACTCCTGTTCCTAGTCCTTATGTCTTTCCGTATAGCAAGCAATAATCTAACTGGGGTAGCCATACCAAGCAGGATAATTTTGATGTGCCTTACTTTGGCATCAGGCACATTGTTTTCTTCACTTGGAGCAATCTTTGCCCTCAGGGTTCCCAAAATTGCTTATATGTGGGGTTTTCCAAAGGCTGCCACCTGAAAAAAATTACCTTGGGACTGGAATATAGATTTCCTTTAGACCTGTCAATAGCGATCCTAAGATTACACAGATGTAATCTAGACCTAACCTGACCCACCACCCACCTGTGTGATGTTTATGTCATCGGGACTTAGGACTTGTTCACTAGTCACTGAAAGATAAAATGTAAGTGTAACAAATAATCAGGAAAACTAATGGTATTATGACCTTCATCGTGAGGGGATTGGTGTCCAGAAATAAAGTTGTACAGGGAATTGGTGAGACAGCACCTGGTATATTGTGCGTAATGTTGGTCTGCTTGTTTAAAGAAGGATATACTTGCTATAGAGGCAGAGCAATGGAGGTTCACCAGATTAATCCCTGGGAAGGGAGAATTGTCTTCTGAGCATACTGGGCCTTTATTCTCTAGAGTTTCAAAGAATGAATGATGATCTTTTGAAACTATGGAGAGCTAATGGCTTGTGGTATTATCACTGGACCTGTTAATCCTGAGACCCTGGTTCGAATCCCAACCGGCCAGATGGTGGAATTTGAATTCAATAAAAAAAATCTGGAATTAAGAGTCTAATAATGACCATGATTAGGGAAGGAAATTTTACTTATATGTAACTGTAGACCCATAGCAAAGTGCTTAACTCTTAACTGCCCTCTGAACAATAACTGCTGGCCCAACCAGCACTGCCCTCATCCTGTGAATAAATTTTAAAAGGTGGGGAAAATGTGTAAAAGTGACATTGAGGTGGGTGATTAGCTGTGATTTAATAAAGTGAAGGAGTAATTTTAACAAGCTGAATGGCCATTGCCACCTGGAAACTGGAGGAGCAGCCCGTCATATTGCACCTTGGGAGCCTACAACCCAATGGTCTCAATGTGGACTTTACCAGCTTCAAAATCTCCCCACCCCGAGTTTCATCCCATGACCAACCCTCCTTCTCGTCCCGGCCTCCTTGACCTGTCCGTCTTCTCTCCCACCTCTCTGCTCCTCCCACCTCACTGACCAATCCCCACCACTGCCTACCTGCAATCACCTATCACCATTCCCACCTACCTTCCTCAGCCCCACCCCTCCTCTCTCTATTTATTTCAGAGCTCCCTTCCTCTCCCTTATTTCTGAATAAGGGTCCTAACCCGAAACATCAGTTCTCCTGCTCCTCTGATGCTGCCTGGCCTGCTGTTTTCCTCCAGTTCCACACTGTGTTACCTCTGACTCCATCATTGGCAGTTCTTGCTATCTCTCATTCTTATGTTCTTATTTGGGGCACTTTCTGCTTAGTCAAATTTGTAGTCTTGCAATCATAATCATACCGATAGGCGGAATAAGCAGAGTGTGCGTCGAGCAGGAGCAGACACGGGACGGTTGAGTAAGTGAGGTAATATATTTGGGTGGTTGCTTTACCCGAAACATTACTAAGGTAGTGTCTCCCACCCATCCTCCTCCTCTAACCAAAAAGGTTCTGAGCGCCAATTTGGTAAGTTACTAGTGTTTTCTTTTCCAATAGTCTGTTTTTTAGAATTCAGAACAATGGGAATGGATGTTAGGGCAGTTGCATGCTCCTCCTGTAGGATGTGGGAGGTAAGGGTCACCACTAGTGTCCCTGCTGACTTCACCTGTGGGAAGTGCACCCAACTCCAGCTCCTTGGAAACCGCATTAGGGAACTGGAGCTGAAGCTGGATGAACTTCAGATCATTCGGGAGGCAGAGGGGGTGATTGAGAGGAGTTACAGGGAGGTAGTCACACCTCAGGTACAGGAAAAAAGTAGATGGGTTACAGTCAGGGGACGGAAAGGGAACAGGCAGACAGTGCAGGGATCCACTGTGACCGTTCCCCTCGATAACAGGTATACCGTTTTGGATTCTGTTGAGGGGGATGACTTACCAGGGGTAAGCCATGGGGTACAGGTCTCTGGCGCAGATTCTGTCCCTGTTGCTCAGAAGGGAAGGGGGGAGAGGAGGAGAGCATTAGTCATTGGGGACTCCATAGTTAGGGGGACAGATAGGAGATTCTGCGAGAATGAGAGAGACTCACGCTTGGTGTGTTGCCTCCCAGGTGCCAGGGTCCGTGATGTCTCAGATCGTGTTTTCGGGATCCTTAAGGAGGAGGGGGAGCAGCCCCAAGTCATGGTCCACATAGGCACCAACGACATAGGTAGGAAAAGGGACGGGGATGTAAGGCAGAAATTCAAGGAGCTGGGGTGGAAGCTTAGAGCGAGAACAGACAGAGTTGTTATCTCTGGTTTGTTACCTGTGCCACGTGCTAGCGAGGCGAGGAATAGGGAGAGAGAGCAGTTGAACACGTGGCTACACAGATGGTGCAGGAGGGAGGGATTCAGAGACCTGGATAATTGGAGCTCATTCTGGGGTAGGTGGGACCTCTACAAATGGGATGGTCTGCACCTGAACCAGATAGGTACCAATATCCTTGGGGGGAAATTTGTTAATGCTCTTCGGGAAGGTTCAAACTAGTTCAGCTGGGGGATGGGAACCTGACTTGTAGCTCCAGTGTACGGGAAGTTGAGAGTAGTGAGGTCATGAATAATGTTTCAAGGTCGCAGGAGTGTACCGGCAGGCAGGAAGGTGGTTTGAAGTGTGTCTACTTCAACGCCAGGAGCATCCAGAATAAGGTGGGTGAACTTGCAGCATGGGTTGGTACCTGGGACTTTGATGTTGTGGCTATTTCGGAGACATGGATAGAGCAGGGACAGGAATGGTTGTTGCAGGTTCCGGGGTTTAGATGTTTCAGTAAGATCAGGGAAGGTGGTAAAAGAGGGGGAGGTGTGGCATTGTTAGTCAAGGACAGTATTACGATGGTAGAAAGGACGTTTGATGAGGACTCGTCTACTGAGGTAGTATGGGCTGAGGTTAGAAGCAGGAAAGGAGAGGTCACCCTGTTGGGAGTTTTCTATAGGCCTCCGAAAAGTTCCAGAGATGTAGAGGAAAGGATAGCAAACATGATTCTGGACAGGAGAGAAAGTAACAGGGTAGTTGTTATGGGGGACTTTAACTTTCCAAATATTGACTGGAAAAACTATTGTTCAAGTACTTTAGATGGGTCAGTTTTGGTCCAGTGTGTGCAGGAAGGTTTCCTGACGGAGTATGTAGATAGGCCAACAAGAGGCAATGCCACATTGAATTTGGTACTGGGTAATGGGCAGGGAGGAAGTGGTTGAGCGAGGGAACCATGGTTTACTAAAGAAGTTGAATCACTTGTCAAGAGGAAGAAGGAGGCTTATGTAAAGATGAGGCGTGAAGGCTCAGTTAGGGCGCTTGAGAGTTACAAGTTAGCCAGGAAGGACCTAAAGAGAGAGCTAAGAAAAGCCAGGAGGGGACATAAGATGGTGCAGGTAGGATCAAGGAAAATCCTAAAGCTTTCTTATAGGTATGTCAGGAATAAAAGAATGACGAGAGTAAGATTAGGGCCAGTCAAGGACAGTAGTGAGAAGTTGTGCGTGGAGTCCGAAGAGATAGGAGATGCGCTAAATGAGTATTTTTCATCAGTATTCACACATGAAAAAGACAATGTTGTCGAGGAGAATACTGAGATGCAGGCTATTAGACTAGACAGGATTGAGGTTCATTATGAGGAGGTGTTAGCAATCCTGGAAAGTCTGAGAATAGATAAGTCGCCTGGGCCGGATAGGATCTATCCTAGGATTCTCTGGGAAGCTAGGGAGGAGATTGCAGAGCCTTTGGCTTTGATCTTTTTGTCGTCATTGTCTACAGGAATAGTGCCAGAAGACTGGAGGATAGGAAATGTTGTCCCCTTGTTCAAGAAAGGGAGTAGAGACAACCCTGGTAATTATAAATTATAATTATATAAATTATAAAGTGTTGGAAAGGATTATAAGACAGAGGATTTATAATCATCTAGAAAGGAATAATTCGATTAGGGATAGTCAACACGGTTTTGTGAAGGGTAGGCCGTGCCTCACAAACATTATTGAGTTCTTTGAGAAGGTGACTAAACAGGTGGATGAGGGTAAAGTGGTTGATGTGGTCTATATGGATTTCAGTAAAGCATTTGATAAGGTTCCCCACGGTAGGCTATTGCAGAAAATTCGGAGGCATGGGATTGAGGGTGATTTAGCGGTTTGGATCAGAAATTGGCGAGCTGTAAGAAGACGGGGGTGGTGGTTGATGGGAAATGTTCATCCTGGAGTTCAGTTACTAGTGGTGTACCGCAAGGATCTGTTTTGGGGCCTCTGCTGTTTGTCATTTTTATAAATGACCTGGATGAGGGTGTAGAAGGATGGGTTAGTAAATTTGCGGATGACACTAAAGTCAGTGGAGTTGTGGATAGTGCGGAAGGATGTTGCAGGTTACGGAGGGACATAGATAAGCTGCAGAGCTGGGCTGAGAGGTGGCAAATGGAGTTTAATGCAGAAAAGTGTGAGGTGATTCACTTTAGAAGGAGTAACAGGAATACAGAGTACAGGGCTAATGGTAAGATTCTTGGCAGTGTGGACGAGCAAAGAGATCTTGGTGTCCATGTGCATAGATCCCTGAAAGTTTCCGCCCAGGTTGATAGGGTTGTTAAGAAGGCGTACGGTGTGTTAGGTTTTATTGGTAGAGGGATTGAGTTTCGGAGCCGTGAGGTCATGTCGCAGCTGTGCAAAACTCTGGTGCGGCCGCACTTGGAGTATTGCGTACAGTTCTGGTCGCCACATTATAGGAAGGATGTGGAAGCATTGGAAAGGGTGCAGAGGAGATTTACCAGGATGTTGCCTGGTATGGAGGGAAGGTCTTATGAGGAAAGGCTGAGGGACTTGAGGCTGTTTTCGTAGAGAGAAGAAGGTTAAGAGGTGACTTAATAGAGACATACAAGATGATCAGAGGATTAAATAGGGTGGACAGTGAGAGCCTTTTTCCTGGGATGGTGATGGCTAGCACGAGGGGACCTAGCTTTCAATTGAGGGGTGATAGATATAGGACAGATGTCAGAGGTAGGTTCTTTACTCAGAGAGTAGTAAAGGTGTGGAATGCCCTGCCTGCAGCAGTTGTAGAGTTGCCAACTTTAAGGGCATTTAAATGGTCCTTGGATAAACATATGGATGATAATGGAATAGTGTAGGTTAGATGGGCTTCAGATTGGTTTCACAGGTCGGCGCAATATCAAGGGCCGAAGGGCCTGTACTGCGCTCTAATGTTCTATGTTCTATGTTCTATGTTCTATGCAGTGCAGTACTGAGGGAATATTGCGCTGTCAGGGGATGGGGGTGCCATTCAATTTTTTAAATTATTTCTTCATTCATGGGATTTGGGCATTGCCAGCTAAGCTAGCCTTTATACCCATCCCTAATAGCCCAGAGAGGCAGCACAGTGGCTCAGTGGCTAACACTGCTGCCTCACAGTGCCAGAGACCTGGGTTCAATTCCACCCTCAGGTGACTGTCTGTGTGGAGTTTGCACATTCTCCCCGTGTCTGTGTGGGCTTCGTCTGGGTGCTCCGGTTTCCTCCCACAGTCCAAAGATGTGCAGAATAGGTGGATTGGCCATGCTAATTGCCCCATAGTGTTCAGGGATGTGTGGATTAGGTGGGTTATAGGGAGGTGGGGGATGCCTGAGGGTCAATGTGGACTTGTTTGGCCGAGGGGCCTGTTCCCACACTGTGGGGATTCTATGGTTTGCTAAGAGTCAGACATATTGCTGTGCACCTGGAATCACATCTAGACCAGATCAAATAAGGACAGCAGATTTCCTTCCCTGCAGGATATTGGAGAACCAGATGATTTTTTACAACAATTTACAATGGTTTCACGGTTGCTGAAGGATAGCTTTCTATTCTGGATTTTTTAATTGAATTAAAATTTCACCATAGGCCATGGTGGGTTTCAAGTCCATGTCCACAGATTGTTGACCTGCTGTCCTTGATTACAAATCCAGTCATTTTACCACTACATCCGAGACATCAAACTGGGGCCACCATTTACCTTCCCCAAGTGAATATTGAAGATCCCATGCCACTGTTTTGAGGCAAAGCAGGAGAGTTATTCCTGGCATCTTGACCAATATTTGTCCCTCAATCAACCTGAAGAGCAAATATTTCAGTCATGATCTCATTGTTGTTTCGGCGAGTTTGCTAAGAGCATGTCTACTGCAGTGTTTATGACAATGACCACATTTTGAAGGGAATCACTGGCTGCAAAGCACCGAGAAACATCCAAAGTTAAGAAGGTGCTGTACAAGTGCAAGTGTTTGTTTCTTTCAAACCCCTTGCTCCGTTTGACCTATCTAACCTTGAATCGAGCTTCCCGCTCTGTTTCCACTGTCAGTGGCCGTGACTTCAGCTGGCTAACCTCCATGCCCTGAAATCCATTCACCGTATCTTTCTGTTTCTCTCTCCAGTTTGTTGAATCCAACTTTTCGAACAGGCCTTTGGCTAAATCACCTCATGCATCAAATTTTGTCTCATATCGCTGCTGCCATTACTGCTTGGAATATTGGCGTATGTTAAAGATTTTTATAAAATGAAAGCTAAATAATACAGCTGCTGGAAACCTGAATCAAATGTAAAGAATGCTGGAGAAACACAGCGGGGCTGGCAACGTCTGAAATGTTTCAAGTCCGTTATGAATCTTCACCAGAACTGAAAGCTGTTGGGAAATATTTCTTTTGGGCAGCCTAAAATCAGAAATGGAAACAGCGAAATCACGGAAGAGAAAAGACAGAGAACCATAGAATCCCTACAGTGTGGAAGCGGGCCTTTCAGCCCATTGACTCTGTACCAACCGTCCAAAGAGCAGCCCACCCAGACCCACTCCATCTCTGTAACTCTTGTATTTCCCCTGGCTAACCCACCTGGCCTGAAGGTGAGAGGAATCTAGAGCACCCAGAGGAAACCCATGCAGACACAAGGAGAATGAGCAAACTCCACATAGACTGAGGGAGCAATTTGAAGTGGGACCCTGGTGCTGTGAGGGAGCAGTGCTAACCACTGAGCCACCGTGCCACCCACACAGGCCGTGTGAAGGTGAGAGAAGATGCGCTGGGCTTGCTGTAATGTTCCAATGAAGTATAACACAAATTTGGGGAATAGTGCCTCATTTTCTGTTTAGTCACTTTACAGCCTCAAGGCCTCAACATTGAATACAGCAACTTAAGGAACTGACCTCACTTTGTCCGTTCTCCAACTTTCTTTATATTGTCCACCCCCTGCTCCGCAACCTCAGCCTTGTCTTGCCTGTGCCTTGTATGTTTTACAATCAGTAAAGAGAACCCATTCTATTCCTTTCACACCTTAAATTACATCTATTTTACATCTTTTTTTTTCTGATGAAATGTCAAGCTTTCCTGCTCCTCTGATGCTGCTGGGCCTGCTGTGTTCATCCAGCTCCATGCCTTGTTATCCCAGATTCTTCAGCATCGGCAGTTCCTACTATCTCTGCATCTATTTTACTTTTTTTTCCTTCCTCCACCAGTAACAAGTCCCTTGTCTTTTGCCCTGGCGCCCTGCCTCTGTCAAAAACTAATTTAAAAATCCCATTTTACAAGCTGCTTTTGGTTCTGAAGAAGAGTCGTATAGGACTCGAAAAGTTAATTTTGTCTTTCCCTCTCTCCTCAATGCTGCCAGACCCATTAGGGTTCTCTAGCATTCCCTGTGCGTGTTAAAAATTGTTATAAAATTTGTTCTGAACACAGTTCTGTTGTCCTTCTCTAATGTTTATAGAAATTGAAGGTATATTTACATAGCACATCACATCAGGAAAAGGTCACTGGTAGAAAGCCTCAATAAAAGTTTAACAATATTTGCTCTGTTCATTGCAACAAATTGAGATTACCCGGAGAGCCGAATAAATTGCTAATGTACCACGTTTGAGGGAATTCATCAATGCTAGCCATTGCCACATCAGAATAACCCTGGGCTTTCCAAATTCCCACAAATGTAAGAATCTAATCCAAAGTGAGGCTTTAAGAAGTCGTATAATGAAAAGAAATAAAATATGATCTTGAGAGCCACAAAAAAATCTCTCACTTTATCAATGAAAACATTGAACAAACAGAGGGTTTGCAATGCAAGTGGTTCTTTTGGCGACCATCATCTGAGTAACGAATCTGCCACAGAACATTCTAGAATATTTAGGCGCCCAGATCAAAGCAAATGCCTCAGGCAACCCTGAAGCGATTGTATCCAAACTCAATACAAGATTTTGACAAGTTCATTAAAAGTCTGACTTTGGCATGTCTGCGACACTGTTGAGTGCCTTCCACATCATCACATGTCGAGTACAGTCAATCAGTCTTTAAAAGAAGGGCCATTCATGGAAATTTATCACTGGAATTTGTATGGACCTGCTTGCACCCCTGATAGTGTGAGACAGAGTGAAACCTCCATATGACATTATGTTTCAGCACTAATTCTAATAGAGATTTGTGAGAGTTGACTCTGGCACATAAGTGCAGATGTGGTTAAGAAGACACGCTAGCCTTCATTGCTCAGGCCCTTGACTATCGGAGTTGGGACATCACATTGAGGTTGTAAAGGGCGCTGGGGAGACGTCTTCTGGAGTACTGTGTGCCGTTCTGGTCTCCCTGTTATAGAAAGGATATTATTAATTTGGAGAGGGTTCAGAAGAAATTTACCAGGATGTTGCAGGAAACGGTGGGTTTGAGCTATAAGGAGAGGCTGGATAGACTGGGAATTTTTCACTGGACCGTTGGAGGTTGAGGGGTGATCTTATAGAGGTTTATAAAATCATGAGGGGTATACATTTATAAGGTGAATGGCAAGAGCCTTTTTCCCTCGCATCAGGGATGTCAGGACTAAGGGGCATAGTTGAAGGTGAGAGGAGAAAGATTTAAAAAAGACATGAGGGGCAACTTTTTTTACAGAGAGGGCGGTTCGTGTGTGGAATGAACTTCCAGAGGAAGTGGAAATGTGAGTACAGTTACATTTCAGAGACATTTCGATAAGTACGTAATAAGAAATGTTTGGAGGGATATGGGCCGAGTGCAGGTAGGTGGGACTAGTTTAGTTTGGGATTATGGTTGGCATGGACTGGTTGGACTGAAAGGTCTGTTTCCATGCTGTATGATTCCATGATTCTATGTTCATGGCAACATTCCAACCGTATCTTGATAGATAAATGAACAGGAGGTGAACAGAAGGATAGAAACCACACATGGGCAAAAAGTAGTGAGTCTAAATGAAGATTAGGAATCAGTGTAGGACTGTTGGCCTGAAGGGCTATTCCTGTGCTGGATTCTGAGCACAGAATGAGGCCTTTCAGCCCATAGTGCTTTCACTGGTTCATCAAATGATCATCGCTACCTAGAACCAGTCTCCTGCTGTTTCCCATGCCCTTGACAAGTAGTAATGGTATAATAATCATATGCTCTTCAGGGTTTGATTAACTTCAGGGGTTAGTTTATTTAAAACTGTAAAACACTCATACAAGTTGTCAAACACACATTACCCAGAATTATGTGCGAGCAGCTACTGGACACAAAGCAGACAGAATTGCAACACGGAGCATACAATGGCCTGAAAAGTGAACTGTCTTAAAACAAAGTCGTGCACACAACAGATCACTGTGAACCTAGTGGCAAACCCAGGGACGGGATTGAGATGAAGGATGAACTCTCAGGCTGAAATGGGAATCTGAGTAAGAGACATCCTGACGAGGAGGCTGAGGGTCTTAGAGTGAAGAAAATGGCGGTCTAGGGTGTGGCATTTAAACAGAGAATCAATTGTGAACAAGCTGAATGGCAGAGTAGGCTTGATGGGCTGAATGGCCTACTCCTGCTCATAATTTTGATGATTTTACGAAGTCTTCTCTTAAAGGGGCTAGGAACAAGGGAAGGTCAGCCCTTTGAGCCTGTTCTGCAAGTCAATTAGTAGCTCATCTGTGTCTTAACTTCCTTATCTCTTAATACGACAGACTAAGAGAAGTCTACTGAGCTCAGTTTTGAAATGTCCAATTGAACACCCGCCTCCCCAACAAGACCCTTGTCTCAAAATGATTTTGAGAGAGATGACCAGAGTTCCACCAAACTGAGAGTGAAAAATTCCTTCTGACAGCAGAATGACCTACCAGGAGTAGCCAGGAAGTCCAACTCTTCCACAGAAACAGAGAAAATTAGGAGCAGAGTAAACCATCCAGCCCTTCAACCCTGCTCTGTCATTCATCGCGACCATTGTTGATCATCCAACACAATAGCCTGCTCCTGTTTCTCCACCATATCCTTTGATCCCTTTATCCCAAAGTGCTACATCCAACTCCTTCTTCTGGAAGGCTGAGAGTCTTGAATGATATTGGAGTACATGACTGTACATGTTTGAGTGGCACAAATCAGGCATAGTCTCACCAAAGCCCAATAGGTTTGCAGCAAGACATCCTTACCTCCATAAAGTCCCTTCGCTGGAAAGGCTAGCATACCATTTGCCTTCTTAATTGTTCGCTGTACTTGCACGTCAGCTCCTTATCTTTTGTACAGTCTGTGCTTTGGGCAAGATTTGCATTTATATAGCACATTCACAACCTGAGGGTGTCCCAGAGTCCTTTACAATGAAATACGATTGAAGTTTTGCCAAAAAGAAGGCATTCTGTTAAAGCTTTTCATCTTGCCCACATCAGGACAGATGTAAGAATGCCAAATTTCAAAGGAAGTAACAATGCAATTCTGTCCTGAGGATGGCAAGATGAAAATCTTCGCTTGTGCATCTTTTTCAGGGCAACATGCATCTTCTGTAGCGCCAAGTGACTACCATTGAAGCATTTTCATGTAATGCAATTATTTAAATGGGGGTTTCCTGTGGAACAGTTTTACTTATATAAATTATGTATATGTATGGATGTATCAGAGGTCAGTGTATATTTGTAGCTTTCATGGCTAAGGGTGAGTGCATCATTAGTGACTTTCAAAGACCTAGCAAAAATCCTCATGATTAATTATGAATGATATGGGGATTTGGATTGCACCTAAATCAGTAGCTATCAGTCACTAATGGAACATAGAGTTGGAGGTTTCTGAGTCTGACAACTCTTCACAAGTAGCAGTATCAATTGAAAACCACCTCACATATTCTCAAGACAACCAGTTAAAGATAAAGGAGCGTTTTACAAGGCATGAAAGTACAACCGAAAGGATTGTTGCAGACACCAGGGAGATGGAGTTGTTACACATGCGTTAATTTTATTAATGTGTTCCCTTGTGTATCATTAACACAACTGTTCAACTACAAAGGTTAGTAAAAACTGAAAGAACCGCAAATGCTGTAAACTAGAAACAAAAATAGAAATGGCTGGAAAAGCTCAGCGGTATCTGTAGAAAGAAATGAAATGGTTCCAAACTAGAACATAGCCAGGCAGAGAGGGGTGTGGTGAACACAGTAATAGACAGAATTCCGTTTAGCCAGTCAAAGACTGAGATTGTTTGAACAAGCGCAAAGTTAACCTGTATTCTTCAGACCCCAGTGACCTGTGTAAGGAGAATAACCACAACACTTCATGCTCTCTGACATGCCTGAGCAAGCCACTCAGTTTCCAACAATAATGAAGGATGGGCACCGAATTGTTGGCCTTTCCATCAGCGCCCACATCCTGTTAATTAATGATAAAAAGAATAATCAAAATATGAAAATGCTTCATCAATATTCATGTAAAATGCACTGGGGCTGCAAGGGACGGTCAGTTTATGAGTTAGAAGCAGCTCCAGTGACTTACAGGAGTTATTTGAAGGCTTAACTAAATTAATGAACAAATAGTGTATATAGTTAACATATATTTACATAGGGAATTAATACACATGAACATCTTCAAATCAAAGTTAGTGTTTTCTGACATCCACATCTGAGGGCAACTACATACGAGGGCTCAAGATCTACACATGTACCATTCCAAACATAATATGTCGTCATGTCGAATTATGCATTGTGTCGTGCTCAAATGCAGCACTGCCCATGCCAAGGAAACGCAATCTCATTTTCAAACGGGGTTCAGCACTGGGGAAAGGGCAGGCTGGCAGGAGTACACCAGGGGAGGGAAGAGGGCCCAGTAACCAGGGAAGGGAAACAAGGAAGGTCCAACCCAGGAGCCAGGAGGCCCTCTCACACCCCTCCCTCCATTCTTCCACATTCCCTCCAAAACTGTTTGTGTGCGCAAGCACAATTTGGAACAGTACAATGTGCTGGTGTCTGTAGACGCAGCCTTATAAATTAGATACATGAGATTGGGAAATAAAGTCGCAGGGTAAATTTGAACCTATTGTGGTATTGATGTTGGATCAACACGCATTAGAAGGCCTAATGCCACTTGGAAGCAGTCCTAGGATATGCAGCAAGCAGAAGGATTCTGGAATTTGGGATTGCTGGATTTGGGATCAGTGAAAATTCAATTATCATCAGCGTGTTCCTAGCTTGGATCAAAAGGCACTGATGAACCCAAGGCTCCTGTTGGTAACTTCACCTTTTATTAAACATTCTTCTGCATTTTACAGGTTAATCTGCAGCTCGAGGTCAAGCACAGAACCATCCTTCTTTTCATTCTGTTAACATGTGATCTCTTACAGCATCAATAATATATACTGATGAGTAACATAGATAACGTTAACCATTTATTCTGAATTTGAATTAGCTTTATTGTCATTTTTTTTTATTGACTCAGTATGTGGACTTACCTGGCTAGGCCATCATTTATTGCCCATCCCTAATTGCCCAGAGGGCAGTTAAGAGTCAACCACATTGCTGTGGGTCTTGAGTCACATGTAGGTTAGACCAGGTAAGGATGGCAGTTTCCTTCCCTAAAGGACATTATTGAACTAGATGGGCTTTTCCTGACAATCACCAATAGATTCCTGGTCAACATCAGACTCTTAATTCCAGATTTGAGTCATAGAAAAGTTTACAGTCACCACATTACAATGCCACCTTAGATACAAAGGTACCTAGGTACAGATACTTAAGATCAAATTCTTAGAGAACAAAAGAGAAAATTAAAGAAATAAATAGTCCAGCATACACACTATAAAAGCAAAGAGTATACTTCCCAGGAAAATCATGGATAGTTATAATGATCAAGGGTTGGTGGGCAGTGCCAGTGGGAGGGTGGGGGTGCGGTTTAGTGAGTGCTGGGAGAGGGATTGTAGATCTGCTATCCAGACCATAATAGAAAGACTTATTTTTGGATAGTGCCTTTACAGTCTCAGGAAATTTCTGATTGACTTACAGCCTAAAAATTACTTTTAAAAATGTAATCCCTGTCACAATACAGTAAAGACAGCGCTCAATTTCCAAACAGTGAGCTCTTATACACAACAAGGTGATTGTCTACCTTTAGTGATGTTGGCTGAGGGATCAATATTGATGAGGACACCAGGAAAAAATCCAATTCTTCTTTCAAATTGCATAATATTCAGGTTGATTGCAGGGAAAAATGTAATTATGTGAATGCTTAAGTGGAACAGTTATTGCGGGCATTCTCCTCATAATCAGGAACTTTCCTTGAGGTGAGATTTTTTTTGATATGTGACTAAGTAGACAGCTCTGGAATGATTGGCATAGCTTTGATGTCAAACTCGTCATTTCCTTCTCATGTACTACACACAGAATTTTATAAATGGCTCTAAAACATAAGCACTTAAGTAAGTCTGGCCTTTCAGCTCATTCTATTAGCCAGATTGTCAATCAGTTGCTCCCTGCAGTTGCCTAGAAAGCTTTGAAATGACAACCACAAGTTCCATCCAAGGCCTGAAAACCTTCGCAGTCAGCAGCAGTCAAGGTGAGCAAATTATGCATTTCACTCAATGCAACTCATGTGCTCGGATCGTACCTGGTATTTGCTTGGCAGGTTAAGTTCACAGGGTGCCTGACAAGAAACACAATCCCTGTGGAACCCAGGAACCTCCTGAAATTCAGTGCATGAACTAACGCCCAGATTTAAATATCACCTTCATCCATTGCCTAGATATTTCCATCATATTTCAGGCAGAAATGCGCACAATTTGTTTTAAATCAGAAAAAAAAAGTTGTACCTGGGCTTCCTGAAGTGTTTCCCAACTGCTTCAAGATGGCAGTGCCAGCGAGGTAGGCAGTGTACATGCTCCTGAGTCAGTCCACTCCAGACCAGATGCTTCCTTCCTTCCTTATCCTTTTTGGCTTCTTTCTTTCTCTTTTTAATCATCCTCGTTCTGTCAGTGGCAGTGGAGAAGGCGACATGGCAGCTGCAGTGGTGCTCTCGATAAGGTGATGGGTAGAAGCAGTTGGGGCGCGGTAGGCCCGGAGAGGGGGCTCCTGGCGTTGGTGAAGCAGCATTGAAGGCTGATTACGGTGCCATTGTGGGTCTAGTGCATCTGCTTTGGCGGAGGCTTCAGCAGCAGCAGCGAGGTGGGCCCAGCTCTAAAGAGATGGCACCTGAACAGTGCTGACTCCGATGTTGGTGGGTCTGGCACAGCCAGTGGCAAGGCGGTGGAGGAGGGCTGGCAGCATTGGCGTCGTCAGTGTAGCTGGCTCAGGACTTCAGAAGTCAGATCGGTCTCACTGGTAGTCAACCCGAGGAAAGTGATGGGCCCGGATGGTGTCCCCGGCTGAGTGCTCAGATCCTGTGAGGGCCAATTGGTGGAAATATTCACCGAAGTCTTCAACATCTCCATCCTACAAGCCAAAGTCCCCACCTGCTTCAAAAAGGCTACTATCATCCCCGTACCTAAGAAAACACATGCAATGTGCCTTAATGACCACCACCCAATAGCTCTGACTTCAATAATCATAAAGTGCTTCGAGAGGCTGGTCATGGCCCAAATCAAATCCAATCTCCCACCCCACCTCGCTCCTCTACAGTTTGCTTACCAACATAACAGGTCCACAAATGCCATATCCCTAGCCCTTCACTCACCCCTGGAACATCAGGACAACAAGGACACCAATATCAGACTCCTGCTCATTGACTACCATCAACACCATTATCCCCTCCAGACTGATCTCAAAACTCCATAACCTTGGTCTTGGCTCCACCCTCCTCAACCCGATCCCCAGCTTTCTGTCCCACAGACCGCAATCAATGAGGATAGGTAACTGCACCTCCTCCACAGTAACACTCAACACTGGAGCCCCCCAAGGATGCGTCCTCAGTCCCCTTACTGCACTCCCTGTACACTTATGACTGTGTTTCCAAATTCCGAACGAGCACCATCTACAAGTTTACTGGTGACACCACCGCAGTGGGATGGATATCTAACAACAACGAGTCAAATTGCAGAAGGGAGATAGAAGGTTTGGTGACATGGTGCAATGAAAACTATCTGTCTCTCAACATTGGCAAAACCAAAGAAATGATCATCAACTTCAGAAAGAAAGGAGGAGAACACACCCCCAACTACATCAATAGAACTGACATTGAGAGGATGAAGAGCATCAAGTCCCTTGAATGACGATAACCCACAATATGTCGTGGATTTCCCATGTAGATGGGACAGTCGAGAAGGTCCAACAATACCTCTTCTTCCTTAGGCGAGTCAGGAAATTTGGCCTATGCATAAGGTCCCTCACCAACTCCTACAGGTACACCATTGAAAGCATACTGTCCGGGTGCATAACAGCCTGGTACGGCAACTGCTCTGCCCAGGACCATAAGAAACTACAGAAGGGGTGTGCACAGCCCAGACCATCACGGAAGCCAACCTTCCATCCATGGACTCTATTTAAATGGCTCACTGCTGTGGAAAGGTGGCCAAAATCATCAAAGACCCATTGCACCCTGGTTAGGCTCTCCTACAACCTCTTCCATCTGGCAGAAGATACAAAAGCCTGAACACACACATGAGCAGATTCAGGGACAGCTTTTCTCTGGCTCTTCTCAGACTGTTGAATGGACTCTAGCCTCAAATAATGTAACCTGCAATGTAACCTTTATGCCTCTAAGTCTTTTTGATCTGTACATCCTTTGCTTGCTGTGATCTGCCTGTACCGCTTGAAAACAAAGTTTTTCACTGTATTTCGGTACATGTGGCAATAAAATCAATCAATCAAAATCAATCATGGCAGAGGTTGTGGAACAAAGATAGACTCTCTTTCAGTTAGATCTTTTTATTCCTACACTATTCAAAATGGTGCCAGATCGTGTAGATGGTTGAGGTTTTCACTGTATTTTACTGTACTTTTCACTGTAAAATACAAGCAGCAATGAATCATTCACTTCAATCAATTAAATCAATTGAGTGAGGGTCATGACCCTAAGTAGGGTCTCGAGGTGAAATCCTGGGGTCTGAAACTCTGAGGTAATAACAGCCATGACCAATCTCTGACTGAGTTATAAGAGCAGTATTCCCAATCTAACATGCCTGTGTTCTCAGAGTATCCCTTTGCCCTTCAGTTCTCGCCAAATGATCCCAACAAAACTCAGGCCTCAGTCTGGGGTTACAGTGGGAAAATGTCTGGGGCGCACTGGCTTAAGCAACGACAGTCAAAGAATGGTTCTTTTATAAACAGAGTAAGCCTCTTTACAGTGTACCCTAGTTAGAAATATTGTACAGTTTTCGAACAAAGTCCTGACTATAGCATATGGTATCTTCGAAAAGTAATGAGAAAGCTCGTCACTCACAACCACAGAAAAATGACATCCTCGTGCATCAAAGCAAGTGTACAAGTATAACTCAAAGTTAATCTGTGGCTTTTCAGCCAAAGCATGAGGTAAGCCTTAAACATTTGTAATACAGCAGCCTTAAATAATGTATCATCCTGAATTTAAATGACTATAGTTATTTTAACACCAGAAACTGCAATATTTTGCTTGCATCCATTACCATCTACCTTGTCGAAGATTGATGACATCCTAAAAAATGTCGTCCTCTGGATTCCTCCAGACATTTGTGATTTATTAGTTCTTAATGTCTTGGCATAACCCATTTCCTCTACCAGATGTCAGTAACATTCTCCCTGCAGTTTTTGCCAGAGCCTTCTTTATCATCATCGCTTCCTGTATTTCCTGAATTAGGCCCCATCTGCACCAGTCTGAAAAGGTCTATAAAGGGGAGTAAAATTGCTCAACACCAGGAGATTTCACAATCATGTTCCAGTCAATTCCCCTGCCGACAGTTCCAAATGTGAACACTTACAGGTTTTATTTCAAATAACGATGGTACAATAACAACTTGTGGACTTCAGATAAACCAAAACCTTAATATTACATTGGCACTTTCTCAACATAGATCACTCGTGCGGAAGAAAATAATAGCCCCCACTGATGTTAGGGCATATAATTATTGTTGTTACAATGTCCAAACATTGTTAACAAATGCCTGAACTCCAAACTATCTTGAATGAACTGTTTGCAACATGTCTGCCAGACAGAAACAAAATGTTTGATCCCGTCGCATAGAGTCAAAGAACTGTGCAGCATGTAAACATACCCTTCCGTCCAACTCATCCATGCTAACCAGAAGTCCTAAATTAATCTAGTCCCATTTGCCGGTATTTGGCCCATATCCATCTATTCTTATACCCATCCAGACACCTTTAAATGTTGTAATTGTACCCACCTCCACCACTTTCTCTGGCAGCTTGTTCCATACACGGACCACCCTCTGCGTGAAAATGTTGTCCCTTAGGTCCCTTTTAAGTTTTTCTGCTCTCACCTCAAACTTATGCCTTCTAGTTTTGGATTCCCCTATCCTGGAATGTCAGAGTGTTTTTTGCGGGAAGCTTGTAGATGCTTCGCAGAAATTGACCCTGATCTGCCTGTTGCCTGCCACTTTAACAGAACACCCTGTTCCCTGGCAAACATCTCCATCTCAGGCTTGCTGCCATGCTCCAGCTAAGCTCAGCACAAGCAAGAAGAGCAGCCCCTCATTTTCCACTTGGAGGCACTGCAGCCCTCCAGACTCAATATCGAGTTCAATAATTTTAGGGCCTGAACCCTCCCACTTTGTAGCCCCCTACCCCATACACCAGGCCTTGTTATCTCATAGTCTGCCACTACACACTACCTATTATAAGATAACAAGGTGTAGAGCTGGATGAACACAGCAGGCCAAGCAGCATCAGAGGAACAGGAAAGCTGACGTTTCGGGTCTAGACCCTTCTTCAGAAAACACTACCTTTTGTTAGTCGCTAACAGTCCCCATTAACAGCTAGTCACCCTCCTAGCCAAATCGTTATCAGCTCCTTTGTCGGTTCAACTACTCTTCTCACTCTTTGGCCTCTATCCCCACCTTTCATTCACTCCTTATCCCCTCCCCCACTCTATCTTCTGCATATAAACTAACATTTCCCTAGTTACCATCAGTCCTGAGGAAGAGTCACCAGACCTGAAATGTTAACTCAATTGCTTTTTTGTTTCTGCATGAATACAGCAGGTCAGGCAGCATCATAGGAGCAGGAAAACTTGACGTTTCGGGCCTAAACCCTTCATCAGAAATGCATTTCTGATGAAGGGTTT
>JAHRHZ010000053.1:19339547-19357975 GCA_024137785.1 Ginglymostoma cirratum
AAACCCTTCATCAGAAATGCATTTCTGATGAAGGGTTTAGGCCCGAAACGTCAAGTTTTCCTGCTCCTATGATGCTGCCTGACCTGCTGTGTTCATCCAGCCCCATGCTTGTTATCTCGGATTCTCCAGCATCTGCAGTACCTTTTATCTCTGCTTTTTTGTTTCTGATTTACAGTATTTGCAGTTCTTTCATTTTTTGGAAGAATAGATGAGTCTTGCTAAGGCTACACAAGACACTAGTCAGACCACAGCTGGAATATTGAATAGTTCCTTATCTTAGGAAACATGTGTTGGTATTGGAAGCAGTTCATATAAGGTTCATTAGGTTGATTGCAGGTATGAGGAGACTGTCTTATGAGGAGAGGTTGAGTAGCATTAGTCTGTACTAATTTGGGTTTAGAAGAATGAAAGGTGACCTGACTGAAATGCATAAATTTTTTAGGGAATCTGACAATGAGGTTGCAGAAAGGTTGTTTTCCCTTGTGGGACGGTCTAAGACCAGCAGGAAACATTTTAGAACCCGTGTCATCCATTCAAGACAGGGACGAGGGGAAGTTCCTTCTCTAGAGGGTATTGAATCTGTGGAATTCTTATCCATAGAGGGCTGTCAAGGCTGGGTCATTAACGAAATTCAAAGCTGAGATGGACAGATTTTTAATCAGTAGCGGAAGCAAGGGTTAGATGCTTCAAGCCATAGAGCAAAGAAGAGACCCTGGCCTTCGAATCTGCGCAAACCCATCTACACTAATCCCACTTTCCAGCCTTTGTCCCATAGCCCTGAATGTTATGATATTTCAATTGCCCACCCAAGTATTTTCTAAAGGGTGTGAGGTTTTTCACCTCCACTGCCCTCTGAGCGCATTCCAGACTCCCAGCATCCTCTATATGCAAATATTATTCCTGAAATCCAATCTCCACCTCCTGCCCTTCATCTGAAAATGATGTCCCCTCATAATTGATCCTTCAGCTGAGGGGTACAGCTGATTTCTATTCACCCTGCTTAATCTTGCGCACTTCGATCTGGACCCCCTCAACCTTCTCTGCTCCAAAGGAAACAACCCGAGCTCATTCAGGCTCTTTTAACAACTAAACTGATCCAATCCAGGCAACATCCTGGTGAATCTCCACTGCACCCCCTCCAGTGCAATCACATCGTCCTTATAGTGTGGTGATCAGAGTTGCCCACATAGCTCCAGTTACAACCTAACCAAAATTCGATACGCTTCCAACATAACCTCCTTTATAATCTATACCATAACTGATAAGGGCAATTGTCCTGTATACCTTCTTTACTACTCTATTAATCTGTCCTCTTGTATATGGACAAGCACCTCACAATCCCGCTGTTTGTCTGAGCTTCCTACTGTCCTGTCATTCTTTGAACACTTCCTTGTTTTATTACTTCATCCAATGTGCATCCCAAGGTTACAGGGAAAAGGCAGGAAAGTGGAATTGAGGATCAATATAGAGTCATACAGCATGGAAACAGATCCTTCAGTCTGACTTGCTAGGTCAGATCAGCCACTATCTGATTGAACGGCAGAATAGACTGAGTGGCCTGCTTCATCTCCTACTCCTTGCGCTCTTCACAAGAATCTAGGATTGCCTTCGACTAGAAATCGGGTTGCAAAGTGTTTCTCATGGTGGTTTCTCCCACTCTCATGTCAATTGGCATTCATGCTTGACATGGGGAAGGCAATCTATGGTCACCATTAGGTATGTTGTTTAATTCCAGATCTTTATTGAATTAGTTACAGCCCACTGAGCCACAAGAGCCCCTTGCAAAGTAATTGTAAATCAGGGACCAGAACAGAGTCCACCTGATAATTTCCCAAACATTGAGAATCTCTTCATCATGTTATTAGGAAACCAGGTTTGTTCACAAGTAGATCTCACAAACCTCTATCTCCAATTTGAATTAGATGGAGTCAGTCATTTGTTGTCTAATACCCACATAGATCCATTTTAGTTTCAACAGTTGGGAGCAAGGCCCCAAGGTTAGGTACCCTTGCCAGAACTAGTTTCCTGAAGTGTGGCTTTAAATGAGCACTTCCACCCACCACACCCACAGACCTACCCCAGGAGCCCACAAGGTTGGCTTGTCAATCTCTTTGCATTGATCGTGCTGTAATGACACTCATGTGAAGAGCCAATGCCGGCACGAATGGCCTCCGTTACCACTGTAACAAGTCTGTGATTGAGGGCTGAGCATGTATCTTCACTAGATTCTGCTTACAGCATCTGCAGCGGCCTAGTCCCAGCTCCCACAACGTTTTATGTTCACGGTGACAGAAGACATGACAGCTTTAGCAGCTGCAGAATGTGAACTTGTCGACAAAAAAAAACTTAAAATGTCTTCCTTTCTTCCGAGATGCTGTGATTTCTGGTTGAAACATGGTGACACCAACCTGAAGTGTTTCTCTGAGCGCCCCACTCTCTCGGCATTGTTCCACTAAAGGTCAGCCTGGCTAGCTGCATAGTCAACATTCACGGTGGTACAAATTGAGCATGATGTGAGGCAACCCAAACCCAAAAACTCAGTCAGATTCTTCGTCTCTTCCACTGAGAGATTCTGAGTTCAATTAAATAGATTTGCGACAATAAACAGGACATGAATTGGTCATTTGGCCCAATTAGTCCATACTCCACCTCACCATTTCATCTAAAATTATCAACATATCCTCCTATTCTTTATGTATTTAACTAGTTTCTCCTTGCTATTAAAAATCTCTGCAAGTTGTGCCGGATGACTCTATGACTCTAATTACACATTGTAGTGTAGTTTACCCCATGCCTATAATAGCACGCCTGCTGTTTAATGGCCAATTCAGCACTGCCTTTAGCCAGAACAAGAAATCCGCTCCCCCCACAACCCAATGCTCCCATTAATCACCAGATTCCAGTGCTGTGAACAAGGGACAACGGACTTGCTTCATTCATGAAGCTCCGCCTGTCATGGTATGAGACTGGCTTGATAGACCCACCGTGTCTCTTCCAGCCAGTAGTTTTTGCATGTTTGGATGCAACGACCAATCAATTTGTTGTGCAAAAAAATGGTTTGATTGCTGAGGAACTGCACAAATTCTAAACAAAAATCACTGCCATATGGCTTGCAAAGGCAACCAGGGAGCCTGTAGCAGATAATTGCTGACTTTCAGTGAACAAATGGTTGCACAAATGTGGGGATGTGCTACAGCAATGATATAACGTAAAAAAGAAAGAAAGTGAGTTTACATACTCAAGGTAATTTCCACATAATCAGAACAGCAGGGATTAATGGTGACAATTTATTCATTAACTGCTCATTTTGTACTATAGGCAGATCTCCTACTAGGAAGACTAATTTTGAACAAATAACCCCATGTTAATGAGAGTTGGGATGGAAGTATCGACTACCGTTTGTAATTACAGATATAATAGTGTCCCTATTGATTGCATTTTCAAGTTTAACAACTGGAGGGCCAAAGGACAAGAGTTTAAGATGACGTGAGAGTGAGAATAGGCTGCATGTTCAGTGATAACTCTTTTCCCACTGATTAATGAATGACTACACTGCATATTAACAACAAAAAAATCCCTAAAAAACTGTACATCAATCAAATGATGGTTAGGTCCAACAGAAATTAGAAATGAACCAAATGATGGGTTAAACTTGGATGCGTATGAAACTATTATTTAAATTATTGTAAAATCAAATTGAAAATCAAAGATATAACAAATGCTATGATTGCAACACCACAAATGACAGTCAACCTATTTGAAAGATTGATCGTATTTGCAGCACAAGAGCAAGCCTCCTCCATTCTTTATCATTTGATTCTATCAGCAGATCCTGTATTCCTTTCTCCCTTGTGTACTGGTCTAGTTTCCTTTAAAATGCCTCCACGTTTTCAGGCTCAACCACTTCTTGTGGTAGTGAGATCCACAATCTAATTAGTGTTTGGTTAAGTTACTCCGAACTTCTTTGCTGGGCATTTTCGTGACAATCTTTTATTTACGCCCGCTAAGTTTAGAATCAAAAACAAAGCAGAATCTTTTTTCATCTACATCTGCCCTCTCTAACTTGCTGCGATTGCATGAAATTCTTTCGATAGAGAAATTCGATAAGATTGATTCCCATTGCACTTTCTGTGATGCGCTTTTTGTAGAAAGGAAACTGGAACTGTGTCAGTGGCTGACTATTGATCAGAGAATTGAACATCTCAGTATTAAGGCACCAGATCCAAGTCCAACACAAAATCTCTTGTATCTACCTTTGTCCTTCACTCTAGGTATTACGATGTTGTATTTTATGGAAAAATGTTAAATTGTCCACTGTGTTACAATCAAAGAATAAATTATAACACAGTGTGGCGCTGGAGAAACACAACAGGCAGCATCAGGGGAGCAGGAAAGCAGACATTTCAGATCGAGACCCTTAAGGGTTATCTTTTCTGTGTTATCTCAGACTCCAGCATTGGCAGTTCTTACTATCTCAAAGAATAAATTATGATCTATCAAGCCAGATTTCAGTCTGTGATCTGATGTGTGCACTAATAACATCAGCTGGAATTATATCAACATCTAAAAAAAATCATAGCTCAGTGTAAACCTTCTGTCAGCAGCAGAATTACTATTCAGCAGATATGTGTGGAACCTTTCCTAGTATTCATTTGTCAATACTGTCAATGTGCAAATGATGTCTTGGTCAAAAAATGGAGAAGATGAAAAATGTCCACGTCTGGCTTACGGGCAACGAATTACCCACCTAAACATCAGACAAAATGTTTGAGTGCAGCATCCATGTGATGACACATGGACTCCAGTGATAATCTGTAGCAAATTTCCAGAATCCAGACCATGTCAAGCATGAATGCCAATTGACATAAGAGTGGGAGAAACCACCATGAGAAACACTTTGCAGCCCGATTTCTAGTCGAAGGCAATCTAACTCTCAATCCAAACATGGCATGCCAACCGGCATCTGGCATTCTGAATACAAATGGCAATCCCCAACCAAGATCACCAACAACCACCAAAAGAACTGCAGATGCTAGAAATCAGAAACCAAAACAGAAGTTGCCGGAAAGGCTCAGCAGATCTGGCAGCATCTGTGAAGAGAGAAATCAGAGTTTCGGGTCCTGTGACCCTTCCTCAGAACCTCACTGCCAGACCTGCTGAGATTTTCCAGTAATTTCTGTTTGCGTCACCGATAACCACACCCTGATCACATGAACGAACTGTCAATATGCTACCGAGGCTTGAAAATTATTGTGTTTTACAAAGGCATCAAACATAAGAAAATTTTATTTTGATATAAGGTAAACAAACATTGATTCTTTACGGAGAAAATATTAATTCAGAAAAAAAGGGGAATGTTGTGAAGTGATGTGCATGTACCTTTCAAATTGTGTGTCTTAGTATAGAATCTCTCAATTCTGGATTAGGCACACAGCTACAGTCTTATAGGTTATACATGTCTATTTATCTTTCCTGTTATTATTTGTATGTAGTCTTATCTTCAAATAAAGAGCCCACGTTATTTATTTACTTTGGTGTATGATTATTATACTTGTGATTAACAGAACAGAATATTCAAAATCAGCTAATATGACGACAAAGTTTTAAATGCCTAAACGCCCAAGAAGATAATATTGTTGGTCGCAATTTTAATTAACCTGTATTTTAACCATTCGGGAATTTGGCCGACTTCACTCTTAAGGGAACCTTTGTTCTGTCGCAATTCTGACATTAACACTGGCTGGTGCAATACAACAGAGATAGCATAATTGAAACTGTTTTGTACTGTTACTCAGTACCAATGATTGATTCGAAGAATGATTCCAAATATATTTCAGACAAAGTGAAGTTCATTTGAAGGGTCAGTAACAAGAGGGGCCATCATTTTAAGTTGAAAGGCAGAAAGTTTAGGGGAATCTGAGGAAAATATTTTTCACCTGGAGGATGGTGGGAATCTGCATTACATTGTCTGGGAGGAAAGATGAGGCAGGAGACCTCACACCTTTAAAAGTATTTGGATGAGAATTTGGAGCATCATATATTCAAAACTAAAAGCCTGGAGCGGGAAAGTGGGAAGAGAGTCAATTTAGTGTTTTTATTTGTCGGTGCCGACCCAATAGGATAAAGGGCCTCCTCTGTGTTGTTTGATTCCATGACTCGACAGTCGCCTGTGGCCTCTGATAGTTTTCCATCAGAATTTCAGCATTGGAGAAGTGGAATGTGTGAATTCGGAGTTTTCATTTTTTTTATCCATTTACAGAATGAGGGCATCGTTGGCTAGGCAACATTTTTGTTGCCCATCCCTAACTACCCAGAGGGCAGTTAAGAGGCAACCACATTGCTGTGGGTCTGGAGTCACATGTAGGCCAGACCAGGTAAGGCTGGTAGTTTACTTCCCTAAGGGGCATTAGTGAACCAGATGGGTTTTTCCGGCAATCAGCAATGGGTTCATGGTCATCATTAGATTCTTAATTCCTGATAGTTTATTGAATTCAAATTCCACCGTCTGCTGTGGCAGGATTCGAACCTGGGTCCCTGAATGTTATCTGGGTCTCTGGGTTAATAGTCTAGCGATAATACCACGAGGCTATTGCCTTCTATTGCCTATACCGATTTCTCCTTCTTTATATGTGGAACCTCCATCAGAGCTACAATATACTGAGACCTCTGCAGTCTTCTAATTCTGGCCTTAAGAGCATCTCAGACATTAACTGCACCGTCAGCGGTCCTAAGCTCTGGAATTTCCTCCCATATCTTCCTGTCTCTCTATTTCCTTTTCCTTCTTTGTGAAGTTCCCTCAAATCTAAGGCTTTGGTCATCTATCCAAAAATCTGACCTGGAAAGACAATGGCAGCAAATACATGGGTAGAACCACAACTTATAAGTTCTCTTCCAAGTCTCTCACCATCCTGACTTGGAAGTACATCATTGTTCCTTCAGCGTCATTGGATCAAAATCCTGGAATTCCCTCCCTAACAGCACATGGACTACAGCGGCTCAAGAAGGCAATACAGTTCCAAGTCAAGGTGGTCTGTGCTTTGGAAGGGAACTTCCAAGTACTGCTATTTCCATGGACCCTTTTGATTTTGTGTTTCTAAATTTTAGAAGTCAAACCCATCAAATGGTGCTAAGATAAAGATAACTTTCTGTTCTTGGGCAATTGTGAATCTCCAGAATCTATGGATGTTAGCTCCAGAGCTCCAGAGCTATGGATGTTCAGTCAATGAGTATGTTCAAGACTGAGATCAATAGATGTTTGCCTCTCAAAGAATCAAGGCCCATGTGGAACTGGTAAGAAAGTGAAAGTTGCATCAAAAAGCAGTGCTAAAAAGAGACATGCAATTGAAGCTTTGCTTTGTGCAGCGTTTCAGCAATGTTAAAGCTTTTTTATTTATTTATGTGATGCGGGCATCTCTGCCTAGGTCAGCAATTATTACTCATCTTGAATTGCCCAGAAGGCAGCTAAGAGTCAACCACATTGATGTAGGTCTGGAGTTACATCTAGACCAGACCAGGTGAGTTCAAAAGATTTACTTCCCTAAAGGGCAGTAGTGAAACAGATGGGTTTTTACAACAGTTGGCAATGGTTACATGGTCACCATTATGCCATGAGGGCACTCAGAGTGCTGTCAGATAAGGAATGCCAGGATTTTGACCCAGCAACAGCGATGAAATATGCAAGGATGGCATATGGCTTGGAGGGGAACCGGAGTGGGGGGGAATGATGGTATACCTGTGAACCTGCTGCTCTTGTCCTTCAGGTGGTAGAGGTCGTGGATTTGGAAGGTGCACCTTGGAGACAGTAAACACTACTGCCATTACACATTGGTGGTGAAGGGAGTGAATGTTGAAGGTAGTGGATTCAGTGACGAATAGGCTGCTTTGTCATGGATGGTGCCAAATTTCTTGAGTATTGTTGGAGCGGCACCCATCCAGGCAAGTGGGGAGCATTCCATCCCAGTCCTGACTTAAGCCTGGAAGATGGTGCACAAGCTTTGGGGAGGCAGGAGATGAGTTATTCGCGACAGACTTCCCAGCCTCTGGCTTGCTCTTGGCACCACAGCGTTTGTATGGTTAGTCCAGTTCAGTTTCTGGTCAATGGTAACCCCCAAACAATTACTAGTCAAGCACGCTCCTGTTGAAGTTTGGGACCATATGGCCGACCTGTTGCCCATTTCTTATGGCCTTACAAGGATATAACGAGAAAATTGTAGACCACAACCGCATGGGGAAAACCAATGAACAAGCACAATTGTTTCTTCCTGAATGCAATGGGGACATCATGAGGAGCAACTTCGAAATTAAAATTTTGATGTAACAAATCCTGGAAGTTTTAACAGCAATTGTAAAGTTGGTAATACACAGTAATATACAGTATTGGAAGGTACTGATTTGGTTTGCATTTACTTGAATGGCTCAATAATGAATGACTGACAACTTTGAACAGCCATGTCATGTATTTTTACAAATCTTATGGATAAAATATATTTTCAGCTGCACAAGCCTGTTATAAACGTTGTCATTCTAAGTGATTTGTTTTCTATACACAATAAGCTTTCTTCAAACAAGCAGTTCCATAGATAATCATCGGCAGATTCGAAGGCATGATTTTGATTACTTTATGAAGCAATGAGCTAGATCTTCCTCCTTTCACGCCAAGCTTATTTCCTGCAGGATCTTTATCAGTGATTCAGTTTGACAGCCACATTTCTGACTGATATTTTGCATATTCCCAAACAATCGAAGGTGAATTGAGATAAATATACGTTTTCCCTTGCCGTCTTAAGGCAATAGTTGAGCTGAATAGCCTAGGAAGACACGGTTTACGAATTTCAATTTCTTTCTTGGTTTCGAAAGTATGTTTCCTCATGTGGGTGAGTCAGAATTTGGAAACTCGCTCAAAATTAAGCATTGCCCTTTTCCAAAGGGATGAGGAGAGTTTTTTCTGTGTGACTTTGGAACACTCTGAAGGCAGTGGAGGGGACACTAAATATTTTAAAGGTGGAGGTACGCAGATTTTTATTGGACTACGAAATCAAAGATTGAGAATGTGGAATTCGAAACGCAAACAGACGTGTGAATGTATTATTTAATGGTGGTCCAGGCTTGATGGGCCAAATGGCCTACTTCTTCTCCTTTTCTGTATGTTCTGTACATGTAAAACAAAATGAAACAATGAAACAATTGAGCATGTGCATTTGAACTTAGTTGCGTTGCTTAGAATGAGTGAGATTTTTAGCCTGAGAAATGTATTTTTTTCCCCTCAAGTCTGTTTCTTCTCTCCAAATCTGATGAGTGCAAGATTTAAAAAAAAAGCTCCAACACCTTTCAGGAAAGTCTAAGTTCTGTATTACCAAGCTTTTATGTATACCTGGGATTTTTTTTTTTCTAAATTTTCAGCAAGACATTGCAGAAAACATTTACCATTAAAGTACTTGAGAATTGTACAGCATCAGGCTTTTAAAGGACAGATTTGTTCTGATTGATATGGAGGTTAGCAACCTCCCAGCAGGAAAGTGTTCGTCCATCCTTTCTTATTGAAAATGCAGGGGACTTTATAAAAAATCTCACAACTAACACTTTTCATTTATACACCCACCACTTAGAGCACCTTCATTTAAAAATAGAAATCAGTCACAGAAAGTGAAATCACGAGCCAATTACATTAGTGCCAACTTCAAACCAACCAGTTTATAACATCCTATAAGCTTAGTTTGTGCTGGACAAAGAATGATATATTTACTTAAGAACAGCCTGTATTTGATAATGCCTTCAATGCATTAGAAACCTCTCAAGGCTTTTTCCAGAGTGCCATGGAGTAAGATTTAACACACTGCCACATAACGTGCTATAAGGTCAGGCAAGGAAAGTTTGATCAGAGATATACGTTTTAAGGCGAGGACAGTAGATAGTGATGGAGGGAGTTCCAGACATTAGGTCCCATTGTCTGATGGAAACAGTGCCAGGGATCCAGGTTCAATTCCAGCCTCAGGTTTCCTCATGTGGGTGAATCAGTGAGAATTTGGAGACTCTCTTAAAATTAAGCATTACCCTTTTAGAAAGAGATGAGGAGAGTTTTTTGTGTGGCTTTGGAACACTCTGAAGGCAGTGGAGGGGGCTGTCTGTGTGGAGATTGCACATTCTCCCTGTGTCTGTGTGAGTTTCCTCCAGGTGCTCCAGTTTACCCCCACAGTCCAAAGATATACAGGTTGGGTGGATTGGCCATGCTAAATTGCCCGTGGTATCCAGGGATGTGGAGGCTGGGTGGATTAGCAATGGGAAAAGGCAGGGTTACAGGGATACGGTAGGGAGATGAGTCCAGATGGGAGGGTCTTCAGAGGGTCATTGTGGACGCAATGGGCTGAATGGCCTGCTTCCACACTATAGGGATTTTGTGGTTCTAACAATGGAAAGAGCAAAATCTGACAAGAGGCAGAGCTGGAAGGTTGCAGAGATGCTGGAAGACTGGAGGAGTTTATAGTGAGTCAAAGCCATGGTGGAGTTTGAAATCAGAGTTGGGAATTACAAAATTCAGGCCTTCCCAAACTACGAGCCAGAATCGCTCAGGAAGCACAGGGGGTGCAAGGTGTATGGCTTTTGGCATAAGGTGGGATAAGGGGAGTCAAGGTTTGGATGAGCTTAACTTAATAGAGGGTGATAGGTAGGAAGAGAAACATAAACACATTGGAAGAGTGATGTTGAGAGACAACAAAGGCATGCATGAGATGTGCTGAAACAGTATGGAGATGGGCAATGTTATTAATGTTACAGGATGTTATTACTTACAGTATAAACCCTGCCTTAGAAACATTCTACCTTCCCTCTCTTGTAACAGTTGTCACACATATAGCAAACCAAATACATTTACGCAAACACACTCGTTATAGTCACATGAACTGTATTTGAAGAGAATTGAGACAGGAAACATAGGAGTATAGATAACAGGATCAGGAGTAAGCCATTCAGCCCTTCGAGCCTGCTCTGCCATGCTATATGATCACTGCGGATTGCCAACTGTTCCTGTTTTCTCGCCATGCTCGTTGATTCCTTTAGCCCTAAGAACCATGTCCAACTCCTTTCTGAAAACATCCGGTGTTTTAGCCTCAAGCACTTTCTGCTGCAAAGAATTCCACAGGCTCACCACTCTCTTGGGAGAAGAGATTTCTCCTCATCTCAGTCCTAAATGGCCTATCCCATATCCTTAGTTTGTGATCCCCTGGTCCTGGACTCCCTTAGTCATCTTGAATATCCTTCCGCATCAGCCCTGTGCAATCCTGTTAGAATTTTACAGGTTTCTATGAACCCCACCCCCCTCCAATTCTTCTAAACTTTAGTGAATGTAGTCCGACTTGATCTTGGTGGGAAAGTGACTAGTCTGCATTACACTAAACAAGGTAAAGGTCAAGGTGCCATAGTCCTGCTGGATCACAGGGCTGCTCTCTCATGAGAGAGAAAGAGAGAGAGAGAGACAGCTGGTGCTTGTAAACATGAGGGTCACCACACCTCAGGCAAAGGGAGAGTTTGAGAAGGAGAATTGAAGAAGAGTCACCGGACTTGAACATGTTAGGTCACCTTCTCTTTCCACAGATGCTGCTAGACCTCAGAGTTCCTCCAGCCACTTTCTGCCTTTGTTTCAGATGTACAGCACCTGCAGTTCTTTGTTTCACTTTACAGCCACTGTATGAAGTGCTTCATAATCTGGAGGCACAACTAGATGATTGGAAGTCCATTTGCCACCAGGACAGTGGGAAGAGTTTAAATTCGATGAATGAAAGAAGGCCAGAGTTTTACAAAAGCTGGTTTCAATAATGGCACCTGTTGTAAAAACCCACTAAGAAAATCTGCCATCCTTACGCAGATTGCCTATTTGGTACTCGAGACCCACAGACATGTGACTGATTCATAACTGCCCTCTGAAATGGCCTAGCAAGCCTCTCAGTTGTAAAAACATGGACAAGGAATGCTGTCCTCACAGGCAATGGAATCTATTCTTATTGCTTCTGTGCAGCACAGTAGCTCAGTGGTTAGCACTGCTGCCTTCACAGTGCCAGGGACCCAGGTTCCATTCCAGCCTTGGCTGGTTGTCTGTGTGGAGTTTGCACATTCTCCCGTGTCTGCGTGGGTTTTCTCCGGGCGTTCCGGTTTCCTCCCACAGTCCAAAGATGTGTAGGTTACGTGGATTGACAATGCTACGTTGTCCGTAGTGTCCATGGATGTGTGGATTAGCCATGAGACATGTGCAGCTACAGGAATAGGGTATGGGGTGCGAGTTTGGGTGTGATGCTCTTCAGAGAGTTGGGGTGGACTTGATGGGCCGAATGGCCTGCTCCCACACTGTAGCGATTCTATTCCATTCCTCTGGTTGCAGAAATCCATACTCGTTCCTTTAATAGAGCTTGTATAACCTATAGCAGAATGATTAATATGTTTAAAAAACATCAGGATTGAGCAGACAAACACTTTCCCCACAAGGGAACTATATAAACATAAAAACAGCCATAATGTTATGAACATGATTGTTCTTTTGACACTGTTCTACACTGTTCTTAATCACAAAGAAAACAGATTTCATCTTGCCTTGAAAAATCATCAGTGAAATCTAGTTGAAAGCATTTGGTCACCTTAGTGACCTTTTAGCTAAAGGATACATCTGTTTGATTGATAATGAAATATTAAGGAAAAAGTTTTCCGGGGGAATGAATGCTTTGAACAACTTCAGAAATGTTTCTGTGGGAAGAGCCTTCATGAGTACATTTTGGGATTTGTATAATTATTACGTTTTGGAACAGTGTTTTTAGAATTATTATAGTTTGGGATGTAGCTTTCGATTTATAAAATTATCAAAGTTTAGGACTGTACCTTAAAGGATTTAATCATCTCCACAGAAACTACACAGGCTAGATATTTTAATTAACCTACTAAGATGTGTTCAGGTACATGTCTGGAGCAGGTGGGACTTAAACACAGGCCTCCTGCCTCAGAAGCAAGGACACTACTCAGTTTCCCAGGCTTATGTCCTAGGCCCAACCACTTTCAGGTGCTTCATCAATGACCTTCTGTCCATCATAAGGTCAATGGTAGGGATGTTCACTGATGATTGCATAATGTTCAACACCATTCGCGACTCCTCAGATACTGAAGCAGTCCATGTTCCAATGCGGCAAGACCTAGACAATATCTAGGTTTAGACTAACAAATGTCAAGTAATATTCACACCACACGGGGGTCAGACATTGACCAATAAACCTCTGACAAAAGAGATCTAGCCATCTGTCCTTGACATTCAATGGCATTATGATTACTGAACCTCCACCACGACAACATCCTGAAGCTTACCATTAACCATATACCAAAACAGATTGGCCATGTAAACACTGTGGCTATATGAGCAAGTCAAAGGGTGAGAAAGCAGATTCAACATTTTGGATCCAGTGACCCTTCTTCAGAGTTTTTCAGACTCTTCTTGAGCTCTGATGAAAAAGTCAGTGGATCTGAAACATTTGCTCTGCTTTCTCTCTACAGATGCTGACAGACTTGTTGAGTTTCTCCAGCAATTTCTGTTTTCGTTGTCAGGCAAAACACCTTCCTGGAGTCACATTGAATGCCACAAGAACACTTGTCTGATCCCCTGATGATGGAAGCCCACTCTTCTTCCACTGTCCCTGGACAGCTGAGGTACCTGTGGGGACATGGGCTTGGTTCTGTCTGCACTCCCCTGAGGAACCACCATGCTCTCCAGCTTCAAAAATAGAATACTGATTAGTAAGCATGACAGACTTGAGGATTATCGCTCTCCCTGTGTGGTTTTTCTAGACTGCCTGGTGGTCACTCAAGCCCTCTCTGCCTATACACTTCTAATCTACAGTGTGACCATATCCCTATACATGCTATCCACGTCTTACACTGCCTCATAGTTGCGCAACAGTGGCTCTAGTCACCATTCAAGTTCTGAAATCTAGAAATCAAGCTGATGTAACCAATGCCACTTCATGGAGATGACCAGTTCCAAAGAGGGCACACCGGACCTGAGATGTGAACACTGCTTTCTCTCCAACAGATGCTGCCGGACCTGCTGAGTCCCTCCAGGAATTTCCGTTTTTGCTACGGAAGTCTTTGGCACAAATGGCATGAAAATGGCTTCACACACACTGCAATCTGCACACACTTCACTTGGACCTTCTGACCTGCCATGCCCTAATTCTAAAAACTAATTTGTTACCCTGACAATAAGGAAGACATTTCAACAGCCCAGTACTCGGGTAAAAAGAGAAAAACAAAAATCTTTAGACTTAAACAAGAGCTGGATGGCCAACCTCTACTTTAAAGATTAAAATACTAACCAAATCTGCACAATAATCAATTAGTTTCCTTGACTCGTGATGTCATGACACTGTTTGTCTTAGTACAGAAAGATCTCTCATTCCGCGCCTTATTTACTCTCCCATTATTTTCTCACTCTGGGCACTATTTCTTGCATTAAATATTAATTAAAGCACTTCATGTCTCCACAGCCTGAGTTCCCACTATGATCCAAATTCCCAGTTCCCAACTTTAGCTCTATCTTTGTTTCACCATGGCAAAGTGTCCCTCAACCTGACCTTATGGTTTCCTGGACAATTATTGCAGATGCAGTGCACAGTCCCTGGGAGAAGTCCCAGTGTGCATTATTCGGGTCATGTCCAGTCTCCAAGTGGATGGAGACTAGAAGGTCTGGGCAGATTATTATGAAACAAAAACAGAAAATGCTGGGGAAACGCAGCAGACCTGGCAGCATCTGTGGGAAGAACACAAAGTTCCAAGTTTCAAGTCCAGAGACTTTTTATCAGAATTGCCAAGGTGTTCATGTTTGATTTTAGCTAATTTGAGGCTTCCTAAAAATAGGCAGCATAGTTCTCTCACCAGCTCTCCAGATGGGACCTGAGATCCTCAATGTTACATCAGATTCAGGTCTATAATCCAAATGAGGTCCATTGACAGTAGAACATTTTGGGAAATCTGAAGTCATGAGGGAATAGCACATAAATTCAAGTGCTTCTTTCTCATCTCTTTATTCTATTTTTCTTTTTAGAGTCATAAAGTCATAGAGATGTACAGCACAGAAACAGACCTTTCAGTCTAACTCATCCATGCCGACCAGATATACTAAATTAATTAGCCCCATTTGCCAGCATTTAGCCAATATCCCTCGAAATCTTTCCTATCCATGTACCCATCTAGATGCCTTTTAAATGTTGTAATTGAACCAAACCTCCCCACATCCTCTGGCAGCTCATCCCATACATGCACCACCCTCTGCATAAAAAAGTTGCCCCTTTGGTCCCTTTTAAATCTTCCCCTTCTCACTTTAAACCTATGCCCTCTAGTTTTGGACTCCCCCACCTCGGGGAAAGGGCCTTGGCTATTCAACCAATCCATGACCGTCATGATTTTATAAACCTCTAGAAGGTCACCCTTCAGCCTCTGATGCTCCAGGAAAAATAGTCGCAGCCTTTTCAGCCTCTCCCTCTCATTCAAACTCTCCAAGTCCGGCAACATCCTTGTAAATCTTTTATGAACCATTTCAAGTTTCACAACATGCTTCCTATAACAGGGAGACCAGAATCGAATGCAGTATTCAAAAAGTGGCCTAAACAATGTGCTAACCAAGCTGCATCATGACCTCCCAACTCCTGTACTCAGTGCACTGACCAATAAAGGCAAGCACACTAAATGCCTTCTTCACTATCTTGTCCACCTGTGACTCCACTTTCAAGGAACTATGAACCTACAATCCAAGGACTCTTTCTTCAGCAACACTCCCCAGTACTTCACCATCAAGTGCGTAAGTCCTGCCCTGATTTGCCTTTCCAAAATGCAGCACCTCACATTTATTAAATTAAACTCCATCTCCCCATCTGCCACTCCTCAGCCCATCTGCCCAGCTGGTTAAGGTCCCATTGTACTCTGAGGTAACCTTCCTTGCTGTCCATGGCATCTCCATTTTTGGTGTCATCTGCAAACTTACTAACCATATCTCCTATGTTCGCATCTAAATCATTTATATAAATGACAAAAGCAGTGGACCCAGCACCGATCCCTGTGGCACACCACTGGTCACAGGCCTCCAGTCTGAAAAGCAAGCCCCCACCACCACCCTCTGTCTTCTACCTTCGAGCCAATTCTGTATCCAAATGGCCAGTACTCCCTGTATTCCATGTGATCTAACCTTGCCAACCAGTCTACCATGAGGAATCTTGTTGAACACCTTACTGAAGTCCATATAGATCACATCCACCGCATTGCCCTCATCAATCCTCTTCATTAATTCTGCAAAAAAAACTCAATCAAGTTAGTGAGACATGTTGTCCTATGCACAAAGCCATACTGGCCATCCCCAATCAGTCTGTGCCATTCCAAATACATGTAAATCCTGTCCCTCAGAATTCCCTCCAACAACGTGCCCACCACTGATGTCAAGCTCACTGTATTGCACCAATGTATAGCTCCCTGGCTTTTCCTTAGTACCTTTGTTAAGTAGTGGCACTACATTAGCCAACCTCCAGTGTTCCGGCACCTCACCCATGGCTATTGATGACAAAAATGTCTCAGCAAGGGGCCCAGCAATCACTTCCCTCACTTCCCACAGTGTTCAGGGGTACACCTGATCAAGTTTTCTGTGTGCCTCTCTCTCTCTATATCTATCCATCTCTTTCTCCTCTCGCTCTTTCCCTCTATCAATACCTATTTCCTGCCCTCGATTTTTCTTTCTCATCTCTGTGTCTTTTTCTTTCACATATATCTTTATTTTACTCTCTCTCTTTGTCTGTTTCGTGCTCTCCCTCTTTTTCTTCCTTTTCAGCATTTTGCGGACAAGTCATTTGTAGGAAGTCTACTTTTTAAGAAAAAATTCGACAGCTGTTATTGGGCTTTCATGCATTTTTTTTGCTTGAAATTCCCCTGAGGTAGGAGCGGATGAAGATGGATGGATGGATGATTACATCGTGCGGATAAAGCTCGTTTGCAGTAGAGTCTGGAAAAAGACTGATTAAGCATCAATATTTGGTAAAAGAAGAGGCAATCTCCTACCTCGCTCTGTTGATGCACATCAAATTCATTCAGACTCAGCACTCAAGCTGTGAACAAAAGCAAGTAGCATCAAATATTGAAGGGATCGGTTCAATTGCAGTGCCTCGTCAATTGGGACTTTCATCTTTCTGACTGACATGGTTTGTAAACTGTAACGTTCTTAAAGGGAGAAAAAGGTCCATCGCTCCTGAATGAAGTAACTGAGGCAGGGTGTCAGAGGTTTTAAAAAAATTGAACCCCATCTAAAGAGAATGAGACTGCACCAGTCGGTGTATAACGAAAAGAACTAGAATTAGCTTTTATCGTCACGTAGAGAATGTTACCCTCAACCCGACACCACTTTAGTGTTTCATCATCCATACTGTTACACATTAGCTATTCAGGTCTCCTGGTGATCCTTGTTCAGAAGCCTCCCGTTCTGATTTTAAGGCCAGTAGCTTCAGTTCTAACAGCATAAGAAGACTATATGGTCGATCAAGCCTGCTCTGCCATTCTACTCCATCGGTGATAGATCTTGGGCTCCAACGCCACTTTTCCATCTATTGCCTATTCCTGTGGATCACAAAAATCTGTCTACCCCAGCTTTAACTCATCACTGGAACAAGCTGTGGTAATATTTTCAAGGAAAGGGTGGATACAGTCTTGACAAACAAGGAATTTGTTGACTGTCAGTGGAAGGGAAGAGTGTGGAGGCCACAGCCAGAGCAGTCATTATCTTATTGAATGATGGTACAGGCTGAAGGAGCCAAATGATTTCCTCCTGCTCCTAATTATATTGGCAAATCCAATGTATTCAAACCTGGAGCATGCACAACCTTCTGAGAGAAGGATTCCAAAGAGGAATTCTTCATGAATTCTGTGACCCTCCGATTTGGGACTCTCTGTCTCCTCACTAAAATTCTTAAATTGCTCTCTTCTTCACCAGTAATGCTAACCCTAACTTTAACCCTATAGGTACACTGCCCCAATCTCTCTTCTCCCATATGTCTCTCCTCCATTTCTCTTCACCACATCTCTTCAGTCCCACTGTGCCTTGAGCTAAATTCAGCATGCCAGTGGCAGTCCACCATATATACTATACTCTGAATGCAATCTCTCCAGTGCCCAAGCTCTCCTTACTTTTACACTGCAGACTTTTGCAATAAAAATAAACAGAAACTGATAAAAAAAAATAGAATATGAATTTAAACTCGCCAAAACTTAAACAAATATCCTGTAAAAACTTGTATCAGAGATAAAAGGTACTGCAGATGCTGGAGAATCTGAGATAACAAGCATGGGGCTGGATGAACACAGCAGGTCAAGCAGCATCATAGGAGCAGGAAAACTTGACATTTCGGGCCTAAACCCTTCATCAGAAAATC
>JAHRHZ010000053.1:19362975-19375327 GCA_024137785.1 Ginglymostoma cirratum
GAAATGATGACCATATTTTGCCATTATTCTTGGGATCAGGAAGCATGACTACCAATGCAGATGGGATCAAAGTGAGGAACCTGCACAAGGTCAGGATGGGGAAGAGGGGAGATATCAAAGAGCTACTGAGCTGGATGCTACATGATTACAAAGGATCAAGACTGGGGAGAGAACTGAACATATGGCTGACCATTTTAAATTTGAGATGTTGATGCACCAAGAGCCTGTATGTCAGTGAACGCAGTTCATAAGTTTTACATTGTAAGGAACTTGAGCAGGAGCTTAAAGATGCTGAAACTACTGCTCAAGGCCAAAACAAATGTTTACTGTAGTGAAATTGCATAACTTGTTAAAGAGAAAATAACGATTTAACTGATGTACTTCTGCAGCTTTCATGAATGTTAAACTGGCAGAGTGAATACACTTTCGATATGTCCCTGGATGATGATGTTTGATTAAAATTGTAATGAAAGAGACTTGGTAGACATCTGGGATGACATTTTTTTACCATCTCTCCGATTCGGTGTAATGAATAATTTAAGTAGATATAACATGAGTGTTTATTTTACTGACACAGTACATCTTGTCCAATATGAATTTTCCGATTCTATTCTCAATCACTCCCATTCACAAATCTATAAATGCTGTCTAAGATTTAATCAACCCCTCCCCTCAGACCTAGGCATTCTGAATTTGATGGATGAAAGATTCGTCGTTTCTGCCTCACCAAATAGAAAGGAAAAAGACTTGCATTTCTGTAGCACCTTCCATGACCTGAGGGTGTCTGAAAGTGCTTCACAGTCAGTTAAGTCCTTTTAAAATGCTGTGACTTCAAATGTCCAATTAGACGACATAGGTCAGTGATCTGGGTCTGCTCATTTTCCTTCAATTATTTTGGCTCATTGAAGCAATCTAATCAAATCATAAATTGGCCTTTTCAATTATTTTATGATCTCAATTGTCTCATGGACGAAGATTTCGGTGAGGTACCCTGTGCTCACATGATTTCAAAAGGGAAGTTTGTGACTTGCTACAATATAGCTGCGCTCAGAATGGAGGACAAAGGCTTGCTGTCCCAGTTCTGTGTACTTGCTGGCCTAATTTCCAGCCTCAATAATAAGCACTTGGAACATTTGTACAATGGTTTTATTTTGCATCGCTCCCCTTCATGCAGTCTCCTGAAGTGGCTCAGCCTTACAGAGATTGGCAGCGTTATGTGAATGAGATATTCAATCATCTGAATGCAGTCTGCCATTAGGCATATTCTTAAGGCTTGCTAGCTTTTCAAATGTTTACACCAGCACAGTGTCAAACTGGTTAGTCATGATGCTGCAGATAATATGCAGAAGGAATCAGTGTCATGAAGACCCGTTCATATTTCTTCAATCCATGTTCCACATTTTTAAAATTACTTTCCTGAAATGTGGATACCATTGTCAAGGTCAGCACTATCCCTAATTTCTCTAAGTTGCTCCCTAAGTCAGGTTAGTGTCAGTTGCTATGGATCTGGAGTAACACAGAGCCCAGTTAAGAGCATTAGTCAATTTTTCCAACAATTAATGACAGTTTGCCAGTCAGCATATTTGGGACACTTTTCATTTATTGATTATGGGATGATGGTTACGGAATTATAATATCACGGTTATTATGTGCAAGGTCCCCAGTTTGATTTTAAGTGGTAACAGTATGTGAGGGCCCTTATGATGCAGTGGTCAAGTTCCCAAGACTGGGCCTGGAGATCCAGGTTCAAGTCTCACCTGATCCAAAGATGCACCATAATATTTCTGTGACAGGTTGATTGATGAATAACTAAGGAATGACAGTGGCATAGTGATAATGTCACTGGGCTGATAATCCAGAAGCCAAGGCTTTGGATGACATGGTGACTCAGTGGTTAGCACTGCTGCCTCACAGTGCCAGGGACCCGGGTTCAATTCCACCCTCGGACAACTTTCTGTCTGGAGTTTGTACATTCTGCATGGGTGCGCTCTGGTTTCCTGCCACAGTCCAAAAATGTATCAGAGATAATAGGAACTGCAGATGCTGGAGAATCCAAGATAACAAGGTGTAGAGCTGGATGAACACAGCATCATAGGAGGCCAAAGATGTGCAGGTTAGGTTGATCAGCCATGGGAAATGCAGGGTTAGGGGGATAGAGTAGGGGTGGATTTGAGTAGGATGCTCTTTGGAGGGTCAGTGTCAACTTGATGGGCCAAATGACCAGCTTCTACACTGTAGGGATTCTATGAAGGCTAATGCTCTGACATCACCGATTCAGATCCCACTATGAGAGGAGGTGGAATTTAAATTCGATGAACAAGCCTGGAAAAGAAATGGATATTCTTAGATATGACAAATATTGGTTTACATCATACATCTGTACAGCATGGAAACAGACTGTTCAATCCAACTTGTCCATGCCAATCAGATATCCTAAATTAATTCAGACCCATTTACCAGCACTTGGCCCATTTCCCTTAAACACTTCCTAGTCGTATACCCATCCAGATGCCTGTTAAATGTTGTAATTGTACCAGCCCGCACCATTTCCTCTGGCAGCTCATTCCATACACGCACTACCCTCTGCATGAAAAAGTTGCTCCTTAGGTCCCTTTTAAACCTTTCCCGTCTCAACTTAAACCCATGCACTCTAATTTTGGACTCCCCTACTCTGGGGAAAGACCTTGCCTGTTTACTCTATCCATGCCCCTCACAATTTTATAAACTTCTATAAGGTCACCCTTCAGCCTCCGATGCCCAGGGAAAATAGCCCCAGTCCAATCAGCCTCTCCCTGTAGCGGAAAATGTCCAACCCTGGAAAAATCCTTGTAAATCTTTTCTGAACCCTTTATCTTCCCTATCGCAGGCAGACCAGAAGTGAACGCAGTATTCCAAGTGTGGCCTAACCGATATCCTGCAACATGACCTCCTAACTCCTATACTCAATGCACTGACCAGCAAATTGAAAATGCTGGAGAAAATCAGCTGGTCCAGCAACATCTCTTTTTTTTTAAATTCTTTCGAGAGATGCATGTATCATCGTCTCGGCCAGCATTAATAGCCTATCCCCGAGGGCAATTCAGTGTTGACTACATCGCTGTGGGTCTGGAGTCACATGTGGGTCAGGCCAGGTTAGGACAGCATTTCCTTCCCTAAAGGTCATTAATGAACCAGACTTTATCTTTCCCGAACAATAGTTTCGTGGTCATTATTAGGCTCTTAAATCCAGATTTTTTTTTTTATTTTTTTATTGAATGCAAATTCCACTACCTGCCATGGTGGGATTCAAACTGGATTCCTCGGAATATTGCCAGAAGCCATCACCTCCTTTGCCAGCCATAGCAAGTATAGGAAGGCAGAAGGGAAAGGGTGATCAGCACAGAGGTGAGACACAAAGCAAAGGGAGATAGAGATTTAGAGAGGGACATGTAGAATTTTTGTGAACAGACGAAATAAATCACTCGCAGGAAGAGGTCTGATTTTTCTTTTGAGCAGGTAAGGAGTCATGAAATCTTGATGTAATGTGTGAGCTGGATAAACAGGTTCAAAACCTTGAGTGCAGTGGGGATAACGGAGAGGTTTTCCAAGATGTGCCCAAATGGTGGACCAAGATCTTATTGGTTGGTCAATTGAAAAGGGATTCCTGAGAGCTGCACCATAAAGACTCAAGAGAGTAAATGTGTGCCTTACTGATGGTAATTGTCCTCGTGAAACTCAATGGCGAAACAAGACCCACCTGCATGAAAGGGAAATTGTGGAACTGTGTAGCTATGTCATGCCAATTGTGCAGGCAGTGATGGGGATACCTATATATACGATTCGCATTCAAGTAAATCATAGAATCATAGAATCCCTACAATGTGTAAACAGGCCATTTGTCCCACTGACTCCACACCGACCCTCCATAGAGCATCCGTCTTCCCATCCCCCCAATTCCTCTGCCCTACCCTATCCCTGTAACCCTGCATTTCACATGCCTCACCAACCTAGCCTATACATCCCTGAACACTACAGGCAATTTATTTTGGCCAATCCACCTAGCCTGCACATCTTTGGACTGTGGGGGAAACCGGAGCACCCGGAGGAAACCCACGCAGACGCGAAGAGAATGTGCTAACTCCACACAGACAGTCGCCCGAGGATGGAATCGAGCCCAGGTCCCTGGTGCTGCGAGGCTGCAGTGCTAACCACTGAACCATCATAAAAGTTGGTGAAAAGTAAAACTTTAGAGTTTCTGCAGTTGCTGGTCATTAAGTAAATTTTGTCATTGAGTATGGCATGGCAGGTCAGTGGTTAGCATTGCACCTCACAGCGCCAGGGACCCAGGTTCAATTCCAGCCTCGGGTGACTGTCTGTGTGGAGTTTGCATATTCTCCTGTGTCTGCATGGGATTCCTCCCACAGTCCGAAGATATGCAGGCTAGGTGGATTGGCCATGCTAAATTGCCCATAGTGTCCAGGGTGGGAAATACAGGGATGGGTTAGGGGTGAGTCTGGGTGATATGCTCTGAGATTCGGTATGGACTTGTTGGGCCAAAGGGCCTGTTTCCACACTGTAGGGATTCTATGAGATGGGGCCTTGGATTAAAAGCTTACTTAAATACGGACAATGTGGCACTTGCTCAGGAATCATACTGGGAGGGTCATCCTAGCTTGTGTGCTCAAAAGCCCTAGAATGGAACTTGTATCCACAAGCCCCACCAACATAGATCTCTATCAACTGAGATATGCCTGGCCCTAAATTATTGTTAAATGCAGCACTTTACTTTTCATTCCCCTTTCGTCATCTTATGGCATTCCTCAATTCAACAACTAAATGAAGAATATTTTCCCAGACTCCTGCCAATGCTGCTCCAAAATGAGTCACTAATTTGTGCAGGAAACTAGTCTGGCATAATTTCCCTTCCTCACAAAGCACTTCAGCTGGATGAGCACTGGGTATATAATTTTTGAGTTACGTTATTTGAAGAAATCTATGCTGGCTGTGGAAAATCATTCTTTTCAACACCCCACAACATGCGGCTGGATTACGATTCTCAGACAAATTTTGCGATCCTTTCTGAAGAGGAGAAAGAATGATTTTTGTTCTCACTAGTAAGAATGTAAACATATTACCATTTCCTGCCTATATACGCTGGTGCCTTGCTAACATAACTGGATTTTTGCCAGTTTTGCAATGCAGTACCATCAGCTCTGCTCCTTTGTGTCAACATAAAATGGAACAAGACAAGGTCATTTGAAAAATGATGAATCAATCTGCTAAATCTTCCTCTGGTTTACACTTAATATATGTCCACTGGACTGCCCTGAATTTGAAACTCATTGGCACGAATTCGGAAATTCTTTCATACTCACCCAAAGCATGTAGAATAAAACCACAGCCAAGCCTGGCAGCTTAATCTCGTTCGTGGTCTAGTGGTGTTATCGCTAGACTCTTAATCTAGAGGCCCAAGTACTGTTCTGGGGACTAGGGGTTGAATCCTGTCATGGCAGATGGTGGAATTTGTATCCAATGTTTAAAAACAAATCTCAAATTAAAGGTCTAATGGCAACCATGAAGCCATTGTCAATTGTCAGGGGAAACAGCCCACCTCGTTCATTAAAACCTTTCAGTGAAGGAAACGCTGGTCTAACCTACACGTGACTCCAAACCCACAGCAAATTAATTGGCCCTTAACTGCCCTCTGGGCAATTAGGGATGGACAATAAATGGGCAGTGATGTCACATCCTGTGGCTAAAAGAGGGTAGGGTGGGGGGAGGCAATGGTTTAGTGGTATTATCGCCAGACTGTTAATCCAGAGATCCAGATAATGTTCTGGGGACTCAGGTTCAAATCCCACCATGGCAGATGATGGAATTTATATTCAATAAAAATATGTGGAATTAACAATCTAATGATGACCATGAATCCATTGTCAATTGTCAGGAAAAGCCCATCTGTTTCACTGATGTCCTTTAGGGAGGGAAACTGCCATCCTTACCTGGTCTGGCCTACATGTGACTCCAGACCCACAATAATGTGATTGACTCTGAACTGCCCTCTGGGCAACTGGGGATGAGCAATAAATGCTGTCTAGCCAGCAATGCCCTCATCCCATGAAGGAATAAAAAAAAAAATCTGTTTAAAGGTAGGTTACTTAATGAAAGGTTGATTACAGATTGGTGTAGGCCAAATTGTGTTTTATTCTTTCATGGGTTTTGCCAACAAGACAAGCAGTTGCTGTCTTGAATTGAATGACTCCCTCAGCTATTTCAGGGGGCAGTTATGAGCCAATCACATTGCTGTGAGCTTGGAGTCACATATAAACGAGGATCGGTAAGAACGTCAAAATCCTTTACCAAAAAGACATTAGTGAACCAAATAGGTTTTTACGTTGAATGCTTTAAAGAAAGGGTTAGATATGGTGTAGAGCTAAAGGGTATGGGGACAAAGTGGAAACAGGGCACTGAGACAGATCGTCAGCCATAATCATATTGAATGGAGAGCAGGCTCGAAGGGCTGAATGGCCTACTCCTGCTCCTGTTTACTATATTTACAACAATTGATAACAGTTTGTTTTCGTGAGACTAGCTTTGAATTCCAATCTTGTTTATTAAGTTTAAATTCCACAACTCGTTTAGGGAGGGAATTCCAGGATTCTGACCCAGTGACAGTGAAAGGACAGTGATAGATTTCCCAGTCAGGATGGGGAGTGGCTTGGAGGGAAACTTGCAGGGGATGGCGTTCCCATGTGTCTACTGCCCTTGTCCTTCCAGATGGTTGTGGTCATGGGTTTGCGACGTGCTGTTGAGGTATTCTCGGTGAATTTCTGCAGTGCATTTTGTAGATAGTACACACGGCTGCTACCGAGCATCGGTGGTGGAGGGAGTGGATACTTGTGGATGTGGTGCCAATCAAGAGATCTGCGTTGTCCTAGGTGGTGTCAAGTTTCTTGGGTGTTTTTTGGAGCTGCCCCCATCCAGGCAAGTGGGGAGTATTCCATCACACTCTTGAAATGTGCCTTGTAGATGGTGGTCGGTCTTTGGGAAGACAAGATGTGCATCACCTACCATTGGAGTCTTGGCTTCTGACCTGCTCTTGTATTCACTGTATTCATATAGCTAGGCCAGTTCAGTGGTAACCCCCAGGAAGTCAATAGTGTGGGATTTAGTGGAAACACCATTCAACGTCAAGGGGTGACAATTAGATTGTTTCTTATTGGATATGGTCATTGCCTGGCACTTGTTTGGTGTTAATGTTACTAGCCAATTTTTAGGACAAACCTTTAAGTTTTACTTTGTTTTTCTTCCTTTATTCACCTCGAATGAAGTAGCTGGTGAGCAGCTATCGGTGAGGGTGGAGGGGAGGACATAGTCCCAGGTGTAGGGGAGGAACACAGTCCCAGAGCAGCTGTCGGTGTGGCGGGGGGCGGGGGAGGCGACACAGGCCCAGAGCAGCTGTCGGTTTGAGGGGTGGTACACAGTCCCAGAGAGGAGGCAAGCAGGTGAACGAGTCCTGGAGTGGAAGTCAGTGCAGGGAAGCAGTCCCGGAGAAAACCTACCTCAGAGTAGCTGAGAGCCACTGCAGAGTGGGGAGTGTTGTTGGCCTGGGGCCTGGCAGAGTCAGTTAGACCACACGTGGGAGGCCCTGTGCTCAGCTACAGTAACATAATGTTTATTTGTAATTTGTTTATCTGACTGTAATGTCTATCCTTTAACTATATCTTATTTCTAACTTATTCTTTAAAAACTATAAAGTAATGCAACCAATTTTCTTTTTCATTCCTCTTTTGTACCTAAGGTTTGTCCCTAGGCAGTTTGTCCTGAGGGGACATTGTAAACTTTTCACTGTATTCCTGCACTTCTATTCTTGAGTACATATGACATTAAAGTACATTTTATTCCTTTTTAGATATTGTATGAGTCTGAGATAACAAGGTGTAGAGCTGGATGAACTCAGCAGGCCAAGCAGCATCTGAGGAGCAGGAAAACTGACGTTTCGGGTCTGGACTCTTCTTCAGAAAAAATGTATAAGTCTTGCTGCCTTTAGACAGCTTCAGTATCTGAAGAGTTGCGAATGTTAAAAGTCGTCAAAGAGTTTGATCAGCCATAATGGAATAGAATGGAATGGCACAGCATACTCAACAGGCTGAATGGCCTACTCCTCTTCCTCTGTTTCTTTGTCGTAGCAATGATCAGGGATGGACTTCCTCCTGTACTCAGCAAACCTGCAGAATAGAAATTCATATTCTTTGATTCAGCTGTCTGAAAAATGATGTGAAGTCTTGGGCTTGTCTTGTGTCTAAGTCAATGAAAAGAGTTAATGTAGCACCTTTCATTACCACTAGAGATCTCAAAGAGATTTACAGCCAGAGAAGCGTACTCACTGTTGACATGGAGGAAATGTGATTGCTCGCTTTGTGCTCCAAAAAAATGCCACATTGATGTGACAATGACCAGATAACATCCTTCTGTGGTGTCCGTTGAAAAATTGAAAATGATCAAGGCACCAAGAACTGCCCAACTCTTCTGCACTCATTTGAGCGGGAAGCTGGTGTCTCAGTGCAGCACTCCTTCAGTACCACAGTCGAGTGTCAGCCTGGATTTTTGTGTTCAAGCTCTGGATTAGGAGTTAAATCCAAATTTCTGGAACTTCAGGAGTGCTACCAGCCAAGCCAAAACTGCCATCTTGAAGTGTGTGTGTGTGTGTGTGTGTGTGTGTGTGTGTGTGTGTGTGTGTGTGTATCATACACAAAGACAAATTGACCCATCTATTTAATGGCACTGAGACAAGGTTACATTACAAGACATACAGAGAAAAGACGGGGAGAAACTTCTTACTCCGTGAATGATAATGACCTGGGTTTGGCTGCTGATGTAATTGGTGGAAATGGGAAGTAGGAGCAATGATTTCAAAAGGAAATTGAATAGCACTTTGGGGAAATGAATAGCACTTCAGGGAGACAGGCCAATGGAAGGGTAAAAATCATCCTGGAATGATCTAAAGAGAGCTACACTTGATGGGCCAAATAGCCTCCTTCTGTGTCACTAACTGTATCCACTTGATGCCTAAAGGTGGATAAATCACCAGGGCCATGTGGACTTCACTCAGTGTCCTGAAGGAGATAGTTGAGGAGATTGCAGAGGCATAGGTGATGGTCTTTCAGGAATCACTGGATTCAGGGAGGGTCCCAGAGGACATGATCTGTTTGGATTTCCAGAAGTCCTTTGACAAGGTACCTGACAGGAGGTTGCTTAATAAGATGAGAGCCCATGGTGTTAGGGGCAAGGTATTAGCATGGTTAGAGGATTGGCTGCCTGGCAGAAAGCAGACAGTGGGGGGAAAAGGGTCTTTTTTAGAATAACAGCCTGGTGGAGTTCTGCAGGGGTATTCATGTTATATATTAACATATCTGAATGAAGGAACTAAGGGCGTTATTGCTAAGTTCACAGATGATAGGTGGAGGGATAGGTAGTGATGTGGAAGTGGGGAGGCTGCAGAAGGACTTGGACAGGCTGAGGGAGTGAGCAAAGAAGTGGCAGATAGAATACAGCGTGGGAAAGTGTGAGGTTATGCACTTTGGCAGGAAGAATAGAGATGGAGTCAAAAAATGTGGAGCTGGAAAAGCACAGCAGGTCAGACAACATCCGACGAGCAGGAAAGTCAACGTTTCGGGCCGAAACTCTTCTTCAGGACACCTGAGTCCTGAAGACTCAGGACCTCTGAAGGAGTCCTGAAGAAGGGCTCTGACCCGAAACAGCGACTTTCCTGCTCCTCGGATACTGTCTGACCTGCTGTGCTTTTCCAGCTCCACATTTTGTGACTCGAGCTTCCAGCATCTGCTGTCCTTTCTGTCTCAGAATAGAGATGTCAGCTGTTATGTAAATGGAGAAAGGTTTCAGAAATCTAAAGCAAAAAGGGACTTAGGAGTCCTAGTTCAGAAATCTCTTAAGGTTAACATGCATGTTCAGGTAAATGCAATGTTAGCATTCATTTCAAGAGGGCTAGAATACAAGAACAAAGGTTTACTGCTGAGGGTGTATAAGACCACATTTGGAATATTGTGAACAGTTTTGGGCCCCGTATCGAAGGAAGGTGTGCTAACATTTGAGAGGGTCCAGAGGAGGTTTACAAGAATGATCCCAGGGATGAAGGGCTTATCATATGCAGAGTGGTTGAGGACTTATTTTTCTCGACTAACAAGATGAGGGCATCGCTGTCTCGGCAGCGGTTATTGCCCATCCTTAATTGTCCAAAAGGCAGGTCAGGGTCAATCACATTTGCTGTGGGTGTGGAGTCACACGGAGGCCAGACCAGGGAAGGATGGCAGTTTCTTTCCCTAAAAGACATTAATGAACCAGATGGGTTTTTCCAACAATGGATTCATGGTCATCATTAGATTCTTAATTCCAGATATTTTTCCATTGAATTCAAATTCCACCATCTGCCCTGGTGAGATCTGAACGCAGGTCCCCTGAACGTTATCTGGGTCGCTGGATTCACAGTTCAGCAATAATACCACTAGGCCATCGCCTCCCCTCAGACTCTGGGTCTGTGTTCGATGGAGTTTACAAGGATGAGGGGGGGATCTGATTGAAACTTACAGAACACTGAGAGTCCTGGATAGGGTGGATGTGGTGATGTTTCCACCTGTAGGCGAGATTAGGACCTAAGGACATAACCTCAGAGTGAAGGGATGATCTTCAGAACTGATATGAAGAGGAACTTCTTCAACCAGAGGGTAGTGACTCTGCGGAACGCATTGCGGCAGAGGGCTACGGAGGCCAAGTCATTGAGTGAATTTAAGACAGAGATAGATAGGTTCTTGATTGGGCAGGGGATCATGGTTACAAGGAGAAGGCAGGAGACTGGAGTGGAGAAACATAGCCATGATCGAATGGTGGAACAGACTTGATGGGCTGAATGGCCTAATTCTTCTCCTATATCTAGATATGAATGTTACAACCAAGTTCACCTTTCAAATACTCACTGGACTAATAATATGCCACAGAAAATGTCCCGGACTGAGTTTGCAGATCAGATCAGCGTTTTAATTTGGAAGTGACGTTGGCCCATGCTAGTGTTTTCAGGTTCGTAAGTGTGTCCGTGGGAGTCTGGAGTGCATGATATGTTATACATTTCCTATAAAGCGTCTTTGACAATAGACGTGAATTCACATCCCATTCGAATGACCTGAGGAAAGCAATCAAGGCTGACACCCCGATGCAGTAGCACGGGAGTGTTCCAGTACCACAGGCCTGACAGGTGAGAAATCAAATGAATGACCTGTCCACCCTGATAGGTGTCTGTGAATGATCCCACAGATCATTCTGTGGCATTATCTGAAAGAAGAGCGAAGGGGAAATCTCCCTGGTCATGATTTATTCCTCAATCAACATCAATAAACAGATGATTTGATCGGTATCACAATGTCATTTGTGGGAAAGCGTGCAGGGCACTAACTGGCTGCCACTTTTTTACATTGACTGCATTTCAAACAGTACCTGCTTGACTGTAAAATGCACCTAAACCTCCTAAAGTCAGGAAAGGTGCTAATCAAATGCAAATCTTTCTTGATTTAGACATGCCGAGTCAGCAGTCCACACTCGGTCATAGCTCAGTCAGGAAAGTGCATGGATTTTCCCCACTACTCCTGGGATTATCAGAAACTGAAAGATTTTATCAAAACACTCTAAATCCCCAATTTGCAGGGCTGATAGACTCAAGGTGACACTGACCTGGTTTCTGTACTTAACTCAAACTACCATTTATTTAAAATAATTCATTTCTAAGCACAGTATTCTGGACCAGACCAAACCCCTTCAATACATTTTAAGAAGGTAGCCTCGATCCTAATTTTTTTTCTTATTTTAAAGGTAGATGTGAAGTGAGCATTTCAGATGCAATGTGACTGGTCAAATTACTCGAGGTTAAATAAAACACAATTTATTTAAACACTGTAGTTAAGACACAAACAAAAGAGAAAGAAATTTAGAATAACTTATTGGAAAACTTAACTGAATAATGGATGCAGTACCCATTACTAATTAACTGTTCCAATGTCGTAAACATCCCATAAACCAAATGGCAAATTCAGACACAAATTCTCATATTCTCACAAGTTCTCCAGTCCAGGAGGAAAAAGAAACCAAAAGAAAAGTCAAAGAAAATAGCAGCGAGGAGACATTCACTGAAGCTCCCAACTCTTTTGAGAGTCCAAAGTCTTCTGCTTAAAACTATACCTAAAAACCAAAAAAAAACTAGAAAGAGATAAAAGGTACTGCAGATGCTGGAGAATCCGAGATAACAAGGCGTGGGGCTGGATGAACACAGCAGGCCAAGCAGCAGCATAGGAGCAGGAAAGCTTGATGT
>JAHRHZ010000053.1:19375727-19424491 GCA_024137785.1 Ginglymostoma cirratum
AAGTTTTCCTGCTCCTATGATGCTGCTTGGCCTGCTGTGTTCATCCAGCCCCACGCCTTGTTATCAAAAAAACTAGAAAGCCAGGTTTGTGAGAGCTGGCCACACCCAGGCTGCTTCCATTGTTCCAACTTTTTTAAAAAATCCCGAAGTCTCACAAATTGTTTACTTTCCTCGAGACAGCTCAGAGCCTCTGCCAGACAATGTCTCTTCAAAAAAATCCAGGACAAGATAACCTCTTAAAGTGACAGCATCATAACAACAGGCAATCAGAAACGTAAACTACCAATAGATAACCCTGGCTGAAAATCCAACACCTTCTAATACCCGTCCACATAAACAAATGCACATGCAAACAGATGCAGACAAACAAACTAGCATAGATGTTCATCTATCATCTTTCTGAAGAAGGGTCTAGGCCTGAAACGTCAGCTTTCCTGCTCCTCTGATGCTGCTTGGCCTGCTGTGTTCATCCAGCTCTACACCTTGTTAACAAGCATGGGGCTGGATGAACACAGCAGGTCAAGCAGCATCATAGGACCTTGTTATCTCTTTTATCATAGATGTTACAGATGGAGGAAAAGTCCTGGGGAAACACAGTTGAGTAGCACCAGTCCACAGGATTCAATGTGATGTCCATTCTCCTTTGTCCAATTCTCCAGACAAGCTGGCACCAACACGGTACAACTCCTTGCAGATCTAACTCTAATATTTCTTATAACCGTTCTACACTTTTAAACTTAAATCTTAAATCTGTAAAAGTTACTTCTAATGTTCTTTTCCCTGTGCAGTGTAACCTGTATGCCTCCGTCAAAGCCTTTTTGATCTGTACACCCTTTGCTTACTATGATCTGCCTGTTCTGCTCATAAACATAGCTTTTCACTGTCCTTTGGTACACATGACAATAAATCAAACAATCGATCAATCTAATCTCCTTATTTCCAGATCTATCAGTTCTTTATGATGCAGCGTGGTTGACGCATTAATTCTTCAGTCTCTCAGTCGCTGGTTCGAGGCAACAACTGAGAGCAAATGGGGGGAGAGAATAATTAGCTATCTTCCAGGTTTTGGCAGCTGTGCTGGACAGACTGTCAGAGAGAGAGTGAGTGAGAGACCCTGTCTGTTTAACAGGCCAGAGGTTTCTGCCCCTGTATAGTCCACCCAGCCAGAAGTTAATCTGAGAGCTATAATTAGCCGTGATTGACTCATATTTCTTTCAAATGTCACAGAGAATTTTTTACCCAAAATTGCATAACCCGACATTGGTATAACCGATTTGGTGTGACTAAAGCAGATGGCTCATGAAGTCTAGGTGAATACTTTCAAGATGGTGATGGATAGATTCTTGTTGGGCAAGTGAATCGAGAGTTATTGTTTAGCTGGGAGCATGGAATTCAAAACACTGATCATATTGAATAGCAGCAGTCTCAAGGGGCCAAATGGTCTGTTTTGCTCCTATTTCATATGTACATTATGTTCCAAACCCATGAATTCTACCATCTAGAAGAACAAGGGCAAGGAAACACAAGAACTTGCAAGTTCCACTCCAAGCCACTCACCATCCTGACTTGGAAATACATTCCTTCACTGTCACTGGGTTAAAATCCTGGAATTCTCTCCCTAACGGCTTTGTGGGTCTATCCACAGCAGGTGGCCTGCAGCGGTTCAAGAAGGCAGCTCACCACCACCTTCTCAAGGGCAACTAGGGACAGGCAGTAAATGCTGCCCCAGGCATTTCCCGTGAATGAATAGATTTTAGAAATTGGATCGTTGGGACAGTGAGCAATGCCAGGGGTGGTCAAGGCCAGGACAAGTAAACAGTAATGGGGTGGGGGAGCGGGGGTGTGAGTGAGCGGGTGTGGATGAGTAGTTTGTTGGGGGAGGGTGTGTGTGAAAACAGTGTGAAAGAGAGGTGAACGGTGGTGGTTTAGCCTGAAGGTCACCACACCTCAGGCGAGGGGAGAGGTTGAGAAGGACAGTCCTCGGCTGGTGCTGGAATTGAACACACACTGTTGATGTCATTCTGCATTACAAACCAGCCATCCAGCCAACTGAGCTAACTGACCCATTGGCAGTAGTGGAGGTAGGGACATTTTTGGTGTTGCAGTGGGTGCTGGAGGATTTTGACACACCACCTGATTTATAGTCATACGGTACAGAAGAGGCCCTTCAGCCCATCAAGTCTAAGCTGATCTATCCACTCCAATCCTCCTTTCCAGCGCTAGGCCTATAGTTTGAATGTCATGACACTTCAAGAGCTCATCCATATAGGCTTTAAAGTTTGTGAGGTTTCCAGCCTCAGCTACCTTCCCAAGCAGTACATTCCAAAACCCCACCATCCTCTGTGCGAGAATCATTTTCCTGACATGCCCTGTAAACCTCTTGGGTTTCACCTTGAAATTAACCCCAACTGTTCCTGTCCCTTCAATTAGAGCTTTGTCTTAACTTAGTTCAATTAGACTTGCCTGCCTTCCTGAGCAGCTGGCGTGATGCCTGCTTGGAACAGCTGGAAGTGAATGGTTGTAAAAACGCAGTGGGGCTAACAGACCACATTTGGTGTTTACGAGTCCCGGGGGGAGCTATCAGTGAGGGCCCCCAATGACACAAAATTCCCAGCATTCACCACAATCAGGATCAGGAGACCTAAGCCCATATCTCTATTTATCAAGGGCTGCAGTGAAATGTGTGTTTCACTGTGTTATACTGAACATGGTTTCATCTATCCACTTTAAGTAGTTCAAACCATTTGTTGGTTTTATGTTTGTATCGATCTGTGAAACGCCTAAGCTGAGTTCAGGTTAATGTGGGTGAGTATAAAGGAACATGTTATTAATGCAAAAGTATTAGTGCTGTAACTCTTTCCAGTCAAGTTAGAGCAAAACTGCCCTGTAGATATTAGGTCGGAATTCCCCTGCATGTTGTTTAAGTGACATAATAAATTCGCAGAAAAGGCTAAGCAGGACATATTACACCTTCAGTGTTGTTGCTCAACATAACCCAAAGAGGGTAAGAAAAAGTTTCAGAGATAGTAGGAATTGCCGATGCTGGAAAATCTGACATTGCGGGCCTAGACCCTTCTTTCTGAAGAAGGGTCAAGGCCCGAAGCGTCAGCCTTTCTGCTCCTCTGATGCTGCTTGGCCTGCTGTGTTCATCCAGCTCTACACCATGTTATCTCAAGGGTAAGAAAAAAACGATTTATTCACTCAAAGCATATGGCACTCTGCAAGCTGTGTTCGACCATTCACCCATCACGGACTGAAGCTTCAGTCTGTCAAACGTGCTCACTCTCATTCAGTGTGTCAGCATAGGCTGCTGGACCGAGCAGCTCCTGCTTTCAGCAAGGATGGCAAAATCTGTACATCTGGAACATCTTGTCTGTCTTTCTTCCCTTCATTTTCCATCAGTTTTTAAACTTTATTGCCCCCACATCCCAAATTCGCCCCGACTGGTTGTGGATTGCACTTGTAGTTTCACCTCATGCCTTCCTTCAGAAGTGTACCACTTATATTTTGGCCGAACTATTAATTATGCCTTAGCCAACATCACTCAAATAAATTAGGCAGTCAATATCGCATTACTGTTTGTGGGAGCTCGCTGCACACAAATTGGCATTACGGCAGTGACTACACTTCCAATAGCACATTATCAGCTATAAAGTGCTTCAGGATTTCTTGAAATTATGAGAGATGTCATCTAAATGTCTTCATTCATTCATTAATTCTTTGTTGGAAAAATTCAGGTCTGTCTATCAAAGGGCTGGGATTTAAGAAGCACCTTAAGGAGGAAGAGGAGACTGGGAGATCCTTAGGGCACCCAGCAGGGTGAATCCTTAGGAAGAAATTAAAATGAGAGGAAGCATATTGGAAAATGAGGGATCTCCCGTTTGAAAAGGAGAGGAAGAGAAATGTCTTCCTCTCAGAGCATCATGGACTGTGGGCTTCTCCAGAGAGAAGTGGAGGCTGAAAACAGCTGAAGATCAGAGCAGGCCAAGCAGCATCATAGGAACAGGAAAGCTTGACGTTTCGGGCCTAGACCCTTCATCAGATACTTTATCTGATGAAGGGTCTAGGCCCGAAACTTCAAGCTTTCCTGATCCTATGACGCTGCTTGGCCTGCTGTGTTCATCCAGCCCCACACCTTGTTATCTCGGATTCTCCAGCATCTGCAGTACCTTTTATCTCTCATCAAAGATCAGAGCAGACAAGGCAGCATCTGTGGAGAGGGAGCAAGCTTATGTATTGAGTGTAGATGACTCTTCATCAGAGCTGACATGAAGTGTGGAGGGGATAGCACTTATGCAATAGGGGGAGTTGGTGGAGTGTTGGGGTAGAACTAGAATAGATAGTGCAGAATAACTGATTGATTGGAATGTGAGAATGGCAAAACAATGTCTAACTGCCAGACTGGGAAGAACAGACTGGGGTGGAGGGAGGGGAAAGAGGACATGGTGACAGAGAATGTAACAAGCAAAGCTAAAAGAAAGGGAAGGAGCCAGAGGGGATTCACAGTTTAAAGGTGTTGAACTCAAGTCCAGAAGGTTGTACACTGTCTAGGCTGAAGATGAGACGTTGTTCCTTCAGTTTGTGCTGTGATTCACTGGAACACTGCAACATGCTGAGGACAGACATGTGGGCATGTGAGCAGGACGCTGTGTTAAAATGACCAGCTGTGGGAAAGACGGGGTCGTACTTTTACCCAGACAAGAGGTGTTCTGCAAAGCGGTCACCCAGTCTGCGTTTGGTTTCTCCAATGTCGAGTAGGCCACATTGGGTGCAGCGAATACAATACACAAGATTGGAGGAGGTACAGGTGAAATACTGCTTCACCTGGAAGGAGGCTGCCTTCACTGGATATTTTTAAGGCAGAGGTAGATTGATTCTTAATAAATTAAAAGAACTGCAGACGCTGTAAATCAGGAACAGAAACAAAAGTTGCTGGAAAAGCTCAGCAGGTCTGGCAGCATCTGAGAAGAGAAAAATCAGAGTTAACATTTCGGGTCTGGTGGACCTTCCTCAGAACTCATGTGTAGATAGATACTGAATGGACATGGACTGCAAGGCAATTCCTCAGGATAACGAGAGACAGGCAATAAATGCTGGCCCACCTAGTGATGCCCATATCCCAAAAGTGAATTAAGAAAGAAACAAATAAATAGAAGAGTTGAAGGTAATGAGGGGTTGACAGAAATCAGAAGCCTCTGTCAGTGATTTATCCAGGCAAAGATTATCCAAATACTGGTCGATACTAGAATCTTCTTGACAAATTAGTAACCTGAAATGGTTGCTTGATCCTTATTAAGTGGATAAGCACAAAGCCTTTGAAGGGAAATGACTTTGAAGAGAAACCTTTTGCGCTGACAGCTCAGAGCAGCAATAACGTTGGCCAAAATTGCTTACCATGCGTCAACTGTTTCAGTAATTACATCAGCCATCTCTGTCACTCCCTTTCCCATTTCATCCCCATCTAACCATGTCGCCAGCAATGCGCGCACATAAATTTTCAAGAGAAGTCAGCAGTCAGAAAACCATCAGAACCAGTTACTTTTTTTGGCGAGAACCGCCTCAACATTTACAGCACATCATTCGGATGTAACTCAAAATGTTTAGTCAGAGACCTGAGGGAGATTTGACAAAGTACCTGCAGAAACTATAAAAGCACAACTGATTCTCATGGCAGAGATAGCAGGAACTGCAGATGCTGGAGAATCTGAGATAACAATTCATTTTCTGAAGAAGGGTCCAGGCCCGAAATGTCAAGCTTTCCTGCTCCTCTGATGCTGCTTGGCCTGCTGTGTTCATCCAGCTCCACACCTTGTTATCTCTGAATCTCATGGCATTTGAGATTAATAGCTTCCATCACTTCTCTTCATTCCCCATTTGCCAAAGCCTTCGCGAGCTCCATATTTCCTTATCTACGACTGAAAAGAGAGACACGTTGTTAAAGTTTTTCATCTTGCCCTCGATATACGAGGAAGCCAAGTTGCAAGTGATCTCTACAACTTACACTACAAGAGAAAAGGATGCTGACTGGTTGGTAAGCTGACTCTGATCAGATGGATATGGAGAAAGCAATGGCATCCAAAGAACATATCTTTCTACCCTTTTTCATCCGGAGTATAAGTCACTGTGATTGTTTGAAATTTGGCATTCTTGTGTTTATTCCGAAGAAGGCAAAACAATAAGCTTTAGCAACTAGAATACTCTCACATTGAAGGCAGTCCAAAGAAGGTTTACGAGACTGATACTGGGTATTTCTGCTCCTATGTCTTAACCTGGTGTCGTGTGATTTCTGACCTTGTCCATCCCAGTCCAACACCGCCATCTCCACATCATCGAGTGGCAGAGCAGACTCGATGAACTGAATGGCCTACTTCTACTCCTACATTTTATGATCTTAACATGTCTCTCTCCTCAGCAGCACATAAATCCACCTTCCATTTATCATATAACAACGAGTTAGCCATTCTGCCCCTCGTTTCTATTCTGCCGTTCAAAAAAATCATGATTGATTCATCACTTAGCTCCATCCGTCTTCTTCGATCCCCGAATCATTTTGCGCTCTTGCTTCGTAAAAAATAAGATTGCTCAATGTTAGATTCAAAATGGTTAACCAGGTTAGCAACTATCGCATTTCATGGGAGAGAATTTTTTTTATTTTAACGAAGCTTTACATGACGAAGGGTGTTCTGAGCATTTTTTTCTTGTTGACCTGGCCATGATTTCATGATTATAACCGTTGCTCCTTAACGCATACAATTAACCTCTTCGCTGATTGCAAACGCATCAACAACTTACCATTGAGCGCCAAATCATTTCAGCTGTTCCTAGCATTAATATAAAAGTTATAGGGAACACCAATGGGATAACATCCTACGAAATGGAGAGAATAACTGACCAAGCAGAAAATTGTTCAAAATTTAATAATCTGTTCAATTACTGCTGGGAAATAAACTGTCATCCCACATTACTTTATGAAAGTTTTATTTTAACATTCTCTTCATTAACTTTTCCAGACTTAGTCAAGTTATAAAGAAAGGCTGGATAGGCTGGGATTGTTTTTTTCCCTGGAGCACAGGAGGCTAGGTAATCTTATAGAAGTTTATAAAATGCTGAGGGGTATAGATAAATTTAGTGGTAGGTGTCTTTTCCCTACAAAGGGGGACTTCAAGATGAAGGGGCATATTTTTAAGGTGAGACGAGAGACAATGGGGCAATTTTTTTACACAGAGGGTGATTCACCTGTGGAATGAACTTCCAGAGGAAGTGGTGGATGTGGACACAGTTACAATGTTTAAAAGACACTTAAATATGTACATGAATAGGAAAGGTTTGTAGGGATATGGGCCAGGAGCAGGCAGGTGCGATTAGTTTAGTTTGGAATTATGTTCAGCATAGACTGGTTGGACCGAAGGGCCTGTTTCTGTGCTGTATGACTCTATGACTACATGCAGCAAAGAGTTCACTATGTATAAAGAGTTGTTGATTCATTCTAAGATTGCCCACCATGGGGTGGACTCATGACTACCATCTGAAGTGATTGAGAAAGACACTTACCTACAAATGAGCATGACTTGCAAGGGAAACGAGAATAAATGATTACGTTTCCAGGAATGCCTGCATTCTGGGATTCATTAATGTAAAGTATAAGGTATACATTAGAAAGGACTAGAACATTCCTATCCTGAAGCATATGAAGGGTCCTGACCCAAAGCATTGACTTTCCTGCTCCTCTGATGCTGCCTGACCTGCTGTGTTCCTCCAGTTCCACATTCTGTTGAGTCATAATTTCCACACAGATTGTCTTATCTGGTAAAGTAGCCATCTAAATTTACCATTTCTTGCAGAATACTGAAAGAGCTTGGTACTCTGGGGTATTAGATATATCTCTCAATTAGATACATCTCTAAATAACTTGTGAGTGAATTTAAACAAAAATGGTGGCCAGATCAATTCTTATGGATCAGAAAGATCATAAATCTTCATTCATTATAAACCAGATTCTAGTCTGGTGTTTCAAATGGGAAAGATCTTTTGTATTAATCTTTCTTCTGACTATTTTGTCTTTTAGGTCCACAAGTCATACTTCCATTAAAAGATTTTTTTTTGTATACACTCACAGGATGAAGTCAGAAGTCACACAACACCAGACTATAGTCCAACAGGTCTATTTGAAACCACAAGCTTTCGGAGCGTTGCTCCTTCATTGGCTGAAGTGGAGGGAAGCACACAGGCACAGAATTTATAGGCGGAAGGATAATGGCAAAATCTGAGTAATTAAGTGTGTCAAAAGATAGTACAGGTAGGGTGAGTGGAGTGTTGACAGGCTGAAAAACAAATGTTTGCGGATGCTCAAAGGTGTCAAACAATGTGAGTAAAGTGTCAACAGCTGAATAGCAAGCGAAGGGATAACCTATGAACCTATTAATTAAAGAAGAGAGATAATTACAAAAAAATCAAAAATAAGATGGTATTAGATGCAAGCCAAATGGTATCGGTATAAGAGTTGCAAGCCAAGGGCCTAACCAAAGTAGCAAGTAATTCAAAGCTGTACAAATGAATGAAGGTAGAGGGATAACAACAAGTTACCAAGCTGACGGTGTTGAAAGAGAACAGTAAGGGAGGTTTTACAGATACAGATCAGTATGGTGAGTTACAGTAGCACAACATGAACACAAAACTACTGTTGAGGCCGTCTTCATGGGTACGGAACTTGGCTATCGGTTTCTGCTCAGCGATTCTGCATGGTTGTATATTTGGAAGACTGCCTTGGAGGATGCTTACCTGAAGATCAGAAGCTGAATGCCCTTAATCACTGAAGTATTACCCGACTGAGAGGGAACATTCCTGTCTGGTGATTGTTGTGCGGTATCCATTGATCCATTATTGTAGCCTCTGCATGATCTCACCAATATACCATGCCTCCAGGTATTCTTGCCTATAGCGTTTGAGGGAGACAGCGTTGGCTGAGTTACATGAGAATGTACCAGGTGGTGTTCCCATGTGTGATGATAGTATCCATGTCGACGATCTGACATGTCTGGCATTTTTTGTAATTATCTCCCTGTCTTAATCAATCAGTTTATAGGTCATCCCTTCACTTGCTATTCAGCTGTGAAATTTTACTCACACCGTTTGACACTTTTGATCACCTGCAAAGACTTGTTATTCAGCCTGTCAACACTCCACTCCCACAATTTGTACTTATTTTTACACTCTTAATTACCTGGAATTGTCTTGCCATTATCTCTCCACCTATAAATTCTGTGCCTATGTGCTTCCCTCCATGTCACTTGATCAAGGAGCAGCGCCACGAAAGCTTGTAATTTCAAATAAACCTGTTGGACTATAATCTGGTGATAAATTTTTCTGATGAAGGGTTTAGGCCCGAAACGTCGAGTTTTCCTGCTCCTGTGATGCTGCTTGACCTGCTGTGGTTCATCCAGCCCCAGGCTTGTTATCTCGGACTATAATCTGGTGTCGTGTGACTTCTGACTTTGTGCACTCCAGTCCAATGCTGGCGTCTCCACATCATTCACAGGCTAGGTCAACATTTATTGCCCATCCCTAATTGCCCAGAGGGCAGTTAAGAGTCAACCACCTTGCTCTGGGTCTGGAGTCACATGTAGGCCAGACCAGGTAAAGATGGCAGATTTCCTTCCCTAAAGGACATGAGTGAACCAGAAGTGTTTTTCCTGACAATTGACAATGGATTCATGGTCATCATTAGACCCTTAAATCCAAAATTTCTTTTTATTGAATTCAAATTTGAACTCAAATCCCCAGAACCTTACTTGGGTCTCTGGATGAACAGTCCAATGTTAATACCGCTAGGCCATTGTCTCTATGATGCATATTTAAGAAAAAGTTCAGGTAAATTGCATTCAGTTCTGATGTTATTGGGAGGTCGTGGGCACTCAGGGAACACAAGCTTGCTGAATTGTACAGGTTAAATGTGTTTTATGTCAATGGCTTTTAAAAGAGTGAGTCATAGAGCAGAGCATGATGAGAATAAACCCTTCATTTTTTTTCAGCTCCAAACTGTACATTGATATCCTGTGTTTTTGGTTTTTGAGTAAAGCCATGAATTATACATGACAGAAGTATGTCAGTGCATAATATAATTTACTTAAGCTTGACCCACATAACTAGGTTAAGCAGGATTGTCATGTGAGAAGACTTTCTTATGTCTGCAGTGACTCTGTATTTTGCAACAAGAGTCCCAGGTGGAGAGACGAGATTCTCAAAGAATTCGTGATCAGATGCCAATCAACAGGGATTATTGCTTGTTAAAAGCCTCATTAACAATGAATCACACTTCATTAATATGCAGATTCCTATTTGACTTGCCGCCTCAAGGAAATTAGATGCCAACGATTCCCAATTTAGAAGTCTGAGCGGGTACCTGGTGACTTAGAGGGTCAGTGTGGAAACAGGCCCTTTGGCCCAACAAGTCCACACTGACCCTCAGAACATCCCACCCAGACCCATCCCCCTAGTCTACACATCCCTGAATAGTATGGGGCGATTAAGCATTGCCAAACCAATTAGCCTGCACGTCTTTGGACTGTGGGAGGAAACGGGAGCACCCAGAGGAAACCCACACAGGCATGGGGAGAACGTTCAAATTCCACACAGAACAGTCGCCCAAGGCTGAAATTTCAGTTTCCTCCTCCGGGCTGCCATCTTGCACAGGGCCAACATCTCAGGGGGGCTGCTCCAGAGCACCGGACACACACCCCCACATCCATGTGTGACAACCTATGGCTTTATGAGGCCTATTTGTCCTAGTGTTTTTTAAAGAAACATTTTAAGGCAAAGTAAAAGCTTGTGAGGCCTTGGATTTTTTTCTTAAGTTGGAACAATAGAAGTAGCATGAATGGATGGGGTGAAACTCCCACAGAACCAGAAATTTTAGTTTCTTAGTTCTTCAGTAGCAGTTGTTACTGGGTCTGTTTCTGCAGTATGTCTCTCCCTGCTACACTCTCTCTCAGAGTTTTCTTTTGAAAACATCCTTTCTTCCTGGGCTGCTGGAGTTACATGTGAGACAATCTGTTTTCTAAATGTGCCTCTTGCCAAAGATGTGTTTATAGGATGTTACTATATTGGAGCAGTTCCTGTTCAGAAGCTTCAAGTTTTCCTGCTCCTATGATGCTGCTTGACCTGCTGTGTTCATCCAGCCCCATGCTTGTTATCTCGGATTCTCCAGCATCTGCAGTACCTTTTATCTCTGATATAATCTCTTACACTGTTAGGTTTTTCAATAGAGTTACAGATAAGCCAGTTCTTTTCTTTAGTCTTTGTTTTGTTGTATTTTAACTAGAGTGTATGAATAGAGTGTGTTTTGTTTCAGACCTGGTAGGTTTACTAGTCATATTGCATCCTGAATTCAGCAACTTACACTTACCTATAAAATCAGACAATGTTGGAGATGAGTCTATATTCTTGATATATTTTGAGCAGTTTTGGTCTGGTCCATATCATACGGTCGTTGGAGTCTGACAGCTGTCAATGTCTAGGATCACTCATGGCACTTTTCTGAAACATTTACAGGACTCTTCAGCACTATAAAGCTGCACCTCAGGACACATCAGCAACTAGCAGTAGAATTCTGCTCTAAGGTCATTTTTACACACAATATCGGCGAGCCAGCTCACGGATTAGACCAAGCTGCATCTCAGGGCTGCACACTCTCAATGCTCACTCACCTTGAGCCCGTCTGGGCATGCCCTGTTTGGCTCGTCCACGCCACCCCGACCATCCCAGCAGAGCTAACAGGCTCATATTACTTCTGTCTTGCCATACCATTTAACACAATCACAAAGCTAAGAAACGCATCATGGCTGTCAGTAATCTTCAGTCAAGTCAAGGGAGACACCTTTCAGTCAGGTGTCCTGGCACTGTAAGTCAACAGCAGCCTCTGATACCAATCCAGAAACTTGGGCATCGTCATTCATTTCGTGCAGGCAGGGTCAGAGGGTATGGAGCCAAATGTTGGGCAGTCCACCATCCTCCTTGGCTCCTCCTGGCTTACAGCAAGTGAGGGAAGATGCTGTATGTAATATTGAGAAGGTAGGGCATGTGCCTTGGAGAGAGATCAGGCCAAAACAGAGATAGAGAGTGTGCAAGGTAGCAAAGAAAAGGTAGTGGCAATTATCCTGGCCAAACAGAGATGGTCATTGACCTTCCTCTTTCACCGCTGAGCATTCCTCCAAATGGCTGAGGCTGCACTCTCTCAGGTTAACTCTGCTTTCTTCCCACAGATGCTGCCAGATCTGCTGAGTTTCTCCAACAATTCCTGCTTTTGTTTCTGATGGCATTGTGTTGTCCACCAGTCCATGGGAAGAGGACGTTAGTGCTCTGCACCATCGGATCCAGCAGGACCTTGTCCACAGAGCAAGACGCCACTTCCCCTGTACCTACCACTCTTGGGGCAAACATCAGGAAATATTCAGGGCATCTCCGGACTGACCGTGCTTGCCTGGCGGCACAACAGCCTTTTAAAGATGACACGGGCACGGAGGATGCCAACCTGTTCCAGGATGTTCTGGCAGTGGTAAATTTTTTTCTAGGCATGACAAGGAGTAGAACTGGGTATGCACAGGACAGCAGAGAACACCATAATGGTGTGGTAGGTAGTTAATGAGGCAGGTGTGGGGTGTTAGCGTGAGAAAACACACTATGTTTCATGGAGGAAAACCTTCCAAGAAACTCGAGTAAATTGACAGCCACCTAAAAGATTGTAAGATTCAGATCACTTAATCTATTTCAATGGGTTTAAATAAATTACACCTTAAAACTTGCCTGCGATCCCTCTCCATTCATTACCCAAATATACATTAACTGCAAGTGGTGAGATGACACCAATATGGTCTGTGATTTCTCTTGGGGAAACGCAAGGCATTATTACTTTGCAATAACTCGCAGGTCGGAGGCTGGGAATTCTGACTTGACTAATTTATCTCCTCACTCTCCAGAGACTGTCCACCATCCATAAGGCATACGTCAGGAGTGTGATCGAATACTCTGCATTCACCTGAATAGGTTCATCTCTACAAATAACACACATACTTGGAGGGTAGGGGAGGACAATGGTGTCCAGGAAATGGCGTAGGACCTACAATTCAGCAGGCCTAGACTAATGTCCTGGACGAGGCAGGTTAAAATCCCACTTGGGAAGATAGCTGAATTTAAATTCAGTCAATAAATTTGGGAAACCCCATTTCAAACACTAATGTACCTGGCAGCAGGAAATCTGTTGTCTTTAGCAGGTGTGGCCGACATGTGACTCTAAACTTATAGCAAATATGGTTGACTCTTCATTGTCCTCTGGGCAATTTGGGATGGAGAACAAATGCTGGCCTAGCCAGCTGCACCTACATTCCATGGAAGAATTAAGAAATCGCATTGGCAACGGTGTGTACCACCCACAGGATCCCTTCAACAGCATCTTCCAAGCTTATTACCTCAGCACTAAAACAAGGTGCTTCAGGCCAAGGGCAGCAGAGACTGGGGTACACCACCAGCTGAAAACCTTGCTTCAAACTCCACACCATCCTGACTTGGAAATATACCACTGTCACTGAGTCAAAATCCTGGAACTCTTTTCCTCACAGTGTGGGTGCAAGGACACCAACAGTTCAAGAAAGCATTTCCACTTTCTTAAGAAAAATTAGAGATGGACAATAAATTACTGCCAAAGATGTTGACATCCCATGACTGAATAAGAAATAAACCATTGTGAAGTAAACAAGCCACTTGCTGTTATTTGTTTGTCCAGCACCCTTAATTAGGAGGTCATGAAGATGCATATTTAAAAAATACAGTGGACAGCATGTCCTTTAACAAGATCAGTCTGATCCAACCCATAAAAGCCCATTGAATCAGCAGGAAAGTGTTAAGGAGCGGAGTGTTATGGTCAACAGGGTGTTTGTTATGTGACTGGAATGTTGTTACCAGTAGGATTCCATACAGCTCAGAGCTGGGTCCATTGCTTTGCAAGGTTTGTATCAGTAACTGAGATTCTTTTGTGCGATATACAAATTGCATTGTGATTGATTGGGGGGAAGAAATCTGAAGACTTGAGGAAAATTTTCAACAGACCGTCTAATTCTTTTTCCCTCACAAAATACATCATTTCACACTTCTCTGTGTTGCGACTATTATGTGTATGCTTGTTGTAGCAGTCTGTCAATATCTTCCTACCCTTCTTACTAATTGAAACATTATAATTTGGAAACAATTAGGGATATGCAATCAGTTTATTCAGATCCAATATCTCCTTACGTGTAGGGGTACGCTTTTATTCTCAAATTATAATTTACATGATAGTACCTTGGAAATAAACTGTTGTTCAAATTCCATTTATGTTTTATGACTTCTAGTTCAATTTATGGCAATAACATATGGTAAGCAGAAGAAAGCAATTTTCATTTTGCACATTCTTTTGGATTTTATTCTCCAGATATTGCATTAACTAGGTGGTTTCGATCATTTATCCTTGTAAAGATTTTTAAAATTCTGAGTGGATTAATTAACAGAAAGCAATTAAAGTTGGAAATGGTTTTTCTGGTTCATTTAATTTGTGAGTTATCAGTGTAATCAGATACAGAAGAAGGATGTACTCAAAATTCACACACAATACATCCCTGAAGATACCAGCAGTTACAAAACAACATGCAAATTTTTATCATGTTCTTTAGCAAATTGATCGTCAACAAGTGCATTCAATCTCACAGTTAGACCTTCAATTGAAAATGACAGAAAACCCCATGTAGAATAAACTAAGCCGCTTGGTAAAGGTTAAAGTAAAATCCAATGCACAGCTAACAAGGTGGGAAAAATTAGAATTTAATGTATCTTAGAAAACATTCCGTCTGCAACTTTGATATGCTAATAGCTCACTGGAGTTACTTCTAGAGACATTCAATTTAAAAGCTGAGAAGTCTGTACAGAACATTAGGTAGACCACCCTTGGAAACAGTGTCAACAGTCTGGCCTCTTAAAAAAAGATGCAAAAACATGGAAAGTGTGCAGAAATGCTCAACACGAATGCCAGCGGAATGAGAGGTCAGACCTAAGAAGAAAGGCTGAGTAGTCTGGGGCTCTTTTCTGTAGAAAAGTAAAGGCTGAGAAACGATCTAATGGAAGACGATAACATTGATAGAGTAGAGAAAATGTTTCCACTTGTGGAGATACAAGAGCAGTTGTTGGAGATATAAGATAATCTATTATCCTGGAAGCATCCATGGTTATTTGAGTGTTGCTAAATTATGACTTATCCTGTGATTTTATCACGAGGCAGTGAGAAAAGGAAGGTCCTTAAGTCTGCCTCAAATGGAACAATAATTGAATCCTGTATTAAATATAGAACAAACAAGGAACAGTACAGCATAGGAACAGGCCCTTCGGCCCACCAAGCCTGCACCAATGCACAACTCCTTTATAAACTAAAAATGTTTTGTCTCCACGTGGTCCATATCCCTCTATTCCTTTCTATTCATGTATCTGTCCAGATGCCTCTTAAATGCTGCTATCTTATCTGCTTCTACCACCTCATCTGGTAGCACATTCCAAACACTTACCACCCTCTGTGTAAAAACCTTTGCCTCTCACATCTCCTTTAAACTTTTCCCTTTTACCTTAAACCTATGCCCCCTAATAATTGACATTTCACCCCGGGGAAAAAAAAGACTCCGACTATCTACCCTATCCAATGCCTCTTATAATTTTATATTCTTAGATCAGGTCACCCCTCCGCCTAAGACGCTCTAATGAAAACAATCCAAGTTTACCCAATCTCTCCTTATAGCAAATACACTCCATTCCAGGCAACATTCTGGTAAAGACAATATAGTGTGGAGCTGGAGGAACACAGCAGGCCAGGCAGCATCAGAGGAGCAGGAAAGCTGACGTTTTGGGTTGGGACCCTTCTTCAGAAATGGAGGAAATTCTGGTAAACCTCTTTTGCACCCTCTCCAACGTTTCCACAACCTTCCTGCAGACCAAAACTGTACCCAATATTCCAAATGTGGAAGAAGTAAAGTTTTATGCAGCTGCTACATGACTTGTCAACTTTTATGCTCAATGCCCCGGCTGATGAAGGCAAGCAAGCTGTATGCCTTCTTTACCACCTTGTTCACTTGTGTCACCATTTCCAGGGAACTTTGGACTTGCACCCCAAAATCTCTCCGTATGTCAATGCTCTTATGCATTATATATGTTATATACCTCCCTCTTGGATTTGATCTCCCAAAATGCATCACTTCATATTCGTCCAGATAAATTCAATCTGCTATTTTATATCCTGTTGCATCCTTTGACAACCTTCCTCACTATCCACCAATCCACTAATTTTTGTGTCATCTGCAAACTTATTAATACATTTTATTAATACACTTATTAATACATTTTCATCCTAATCATTTATATATATATATTACAAAGCAGTACCATTCCTTGCAGAAAACCTCTGGTCACAGACGTCCAGTCAGAAAAAAAAAACACCCCTTCATAACTACCCTCTGTCTTCCATGACCAAGCTAATTTCTTATCCAGCTTACCAACTTACTGTGGATCCCACATGACTTAATCTTCTGGGCCGGCCTACCATGAAGTTCATGTAGACAATAAGCACTGCCATATCCTCATCAATCATCTTTGTCAGTTCCTTGAAAAGTTCAATCAAGCTTGTGAGACACAATTTCTCCATGATGCCTATTGCTATTAAGTCTAAATTTTTCCCAATGTGAGTAAATCCTGTCCCTAAGAATTTTCTCTACTAATTTCCCGACAAGTGATGTAAGGCACATTAGTCAGTAATTTCCCAACTTATCCCTGTTGCCCTTCTTAAACAAAGGAACAACGTTGGCTACTCTCCAATCCTCTGGGACCTATCCTGTAGCTCAAGAAGATACAGAGATCTCTGTCAAAGCCTCAACAACCTCTTCCCTTGCTCTCTTAGGTATCCTGGGATGGATCCTATCAGGCCCTGGGGAATTATCCTTAATGTTTTTGAAGACACCCAATGCCTCTTCCTTATTATTGACATGTCCTGGAATATCAACACAGTCCTTACTAATCCTAACATCATCCATGTCCTCTCCTTAGTGAATACTGATGTGAAGTAATCATCCAGGACTTCACTCAATTCCTCTGGTTCCATGTATAAGGTCCCTCCTTTGTCCATGAGTGGAATTACATTTTCCCTAGCTACCTTCTTGCTCCTAATATAAGTTCAAAATGCCTTGGGATTTTCTTTAATTCTACTTGCCAAAGGTATTTCATGGTCTGTTTTAGCCCTCCTAATTCCTTCTGTAAATTCTTTCCTGCTTCCTTTACATTCCTCAACGGCCATGTCGGATTTCAGTTTCCTAACCCTTACACATACTTCCTTTTTCTTTTTTTTAACTCATCTTTCAAGAAAATACTGCATGCAGTCCTGGTCTTCTTGCTATAGGAAGGATGTGGTTAAACTTGAAGGGGTTCAGAAAGGTTTGCAAGGATGTTGCCAGGGTTGGAGGGTTTGAGCTATAAGGAGAGGCTGAATAGGCTGGGGCTATTTTCCCTGGAGCATCGGAAGCTGAGGGGTGGCCTTATAGACGATTATAAAGTCATGGGGGGAAATGAATAGGGTCAAAAGCCAAGGCCTTTTCACCAGGGTGGGAGAGTCCAAAACTAGAGGACATATGTTTAAGATGAGAGGGGAAAGATTTAAAAGGGACCTAAGGGGCAATTTTTTTTCACGCAGAGAGTGGTGGGTATATGGAATGAGCTGCCAGAGGAAATGGTGCGGGCTGGTACAATTACAACATTTCAAAGGCATCTGAATGGGTATGTGAATAGGGAAGGGTTGAGAGGGATAAGGGCCAAATGCTGGTAAATGGGATTAGATGAATTTAGGATATCTAGTCGGCCTGGACGTATTGGACGAAAGGGTCTGTTTGCATGCTGTACATCTCTATCACTCTATTTCTTGTCATCCAAGGTTCCGGAATTTTGCCATCCTTATCATTCATCCTCACAGGAACTTTCTGATCCTGAACCCGGATGAAGTGGCCTTTAAAAGACTCCCACATGTTGGGTGTGGATTTACCGTCAAGCAGCCACCCCCAATCTCATTTCTCCAGTTCCTGCCGAATACTGTCGTAATGACCTTTACCCCAATTTAACATGTGAGTACGTGTCTTATCCTCACCCATAACTGTCTTTAAAGTTATAAATCATGATCACTGTTCCCAAAATGCTCACTGAAACTTTAATCGCCTGTCCAGCCTCATTTCCTAATACAAGGTCGAGTACAGCCGCTTCCATAGTTGGACTGTCCACATATTGCTTCAGGAAACTTCCCTGGATGCACCTCACAAATTCTGCCTCATCTAAGCCCCTTGCACTAAGGGAGTTCCAATCAATATTGGGGAAGTTAAAATTACAACAACCGCGAGATGAACATTCCAAGATGCCCTCTCTTAATACATTCTCCTTAATGAGTAATGCAACTCCGCTGCCCCTTCCACATCTCTCTCGAACACACCTGAATTTCATCTAAATACTGGAACGTTGAGCTGCCCGTCCTGCTCTTATCTCAACGAGATGTCACAGACTGAGCAACAGATTGCATGATGTTTAAACAATAACAATGAATTCTATTTTTGCTGAACATTTTCAAATGTCATGGAATCATCTGCTAGTTTCTGAGCTGAGCATCTTCATGTGGCAGGACACTAATCTCAACGTGGACTTGTGTGTGCCACCATTTAGCCCCAGACTATGGATTTTCCAAATGTCCTCGAGAAAGCATGAGGGAAAGGTCGATGGTTAAAAACAGATAAAATGCTGGAAACACTCAACAGCTCAGTCAGCATCCAAAGAAACAGAAAGAGTGTTAGCCTTCCAGCTGGATGACACTACATCAGAACATCAGTGATTTGAGAGTTTTTGAACAAGTACAGAGCTAGGCAAAGGGGAAAGGGTGAGATCCGGAATACAGTGGAGAGCAGAACTGATTAAAACAAAACTGACGATGCACTATGAAGCTGGTCGCCCAAGACACAATGTAAAACGTCTGGGAATGTACACAACACTCAAGCAGCTTTCTGAAATTACAGCTGAGACGAAAGCATGTAGTTTGTCCATGCATGGACGTGAACATCAAAAACACATTTAGCAATTGCCATAAACAGAAAGATCTGTCACTTTCACTTGACATGAATAGACTTTGATATTCTCACTTGGTTTGGAAGGACTTTTGACCTGTCATTGGATTCAGGGGGCTCAGAAAAGATTTTCCAGTGTGTTGCCGGGAATGGAAGGGCTTGAGTTATAAAAATAGACTGGAAAGACTGGAACTTTTCTCACTGGAGCATAGGAGGTTGAGGGGTGACCTTATTGAGATTTATAAAATCATGAGAGGCACAGATAAGGTGAATAGCAAGGGTCTTTTCATGAGGGTGGGGGAATTCAAAACCAGGGGACATATTTTTAAGGTGAGAGCAGAAAGATTTAAAAAGGACATGAGGGGCAATTTTTTTACACAGAGCACGGTTCGTGTGTGGAATGAGCTGCCAGGCAAAGCATTGGATGAAGGTAAAGTTATAACATTTAAAACGTGTTTGGATAAGCATGTGAATAGGAAAGATTTGGAGGGATGTGGGCCACACACAGACAGGGGGTGCTGGTTTAGTTTGGGATAATGGTCGACATGGACTAGTTGGACTGAAGGATCTGTTTCCGTACTGTATGGAACCCTAAACTTCTTGTGAGTAGGTGGGAATTTGGAGTAATCAGATCAGACCTGATCTTATTGAATGGTGGACAGGGATCGAGGGGCCAAATGGCCTACTCCTGCTCCTGCAGGATATGTATAGCTTGGAGGGTAACTTGCAGGTGATGGTGTTCCCCTGCATCTGCTGCCCCTGACCTTCGAGATGGTAAAGCTTGTGGGTTTGGAAGATGTTGCTGATAGAGCCTTGGTGAATTGTTGCAGTGCGTGTTGTAGATGGTACACACTGCTGCTCCTGAGCATCAGTGGTGGAGGGAATGAGAGTTGAAGATGTCAGATGGGTTGCTAATCAAATGGGTAACTTTATCTTGGATAGTGCCAAGCTTTTTAAGTATTTTTTGGAGCTGCAGTCAACTCAGCAAATGGAGGGTCTTCCACAGTTTGCAGAGTTCCCAGCTTCTGAACTGCTCTTAGAGCCACACTATTTAAATAGATAATTAGTCCAGTTTATGGTCGATGGTAAACCGCAGGATTTTGATTGCAGGGGGTGGGCCTAACTGCGAAAGAAACATCACAGGCACAATGGGCTGATTGGCCTCATTCTGTGCTGTAGTATTCCACAAAGATACCATTTCTCATTTAACTTCTCTAAAGAAAAAGCAAGCGCGACTTCTGTGGCACCTCTTTGTAGCTACGAGACATCAGAGCTGTCATATAAATATAAATTTGTTGAAAAATCCATAAACAGTCCATGCATAGTGTTATATCGTGTTTTGCATTCAAGTCAATGTGCTCTGCAGCCCAAGATTTCACAGACTGATGGCTGTTACATCCTTTGTAGTTTGTTTTAACCACCTACCATTAGTATCATTACCTTTTACTGTGACTTGATTTTGCCTCTAATAGAATGTCTTAGCTGATGCAGCAATGCTTCTGCTATACACTGCACACAGACTAGAGCAGATAAAGACAGCACTGTCATTCCCTGAGGGCATGAATGAACAAGATGGGTTTTTTCCTAAGAATTGGTACTTAGATTCTTAATTGAATAACCCGTGTCCTCAGAACTATACCTGGGTGTCTGGATTAATAGTCTCTAGCAATAATACCACTGGGCCATCATCTCCCTGTTAGCCACAGAGACACTGGAGAGTTGCTGATGTGGTCAGAAACAGGTCGCTTGGCTGGAAAGCTAAGAATTCTAAGCTAAAGTGAACTAAAAACAAAAACTGGAGATCAGGCAGCATCCATGGAGAGAAATCAAGCTAATGTTTCAAGTCTAGACAATTCTTTGTCAGCCGTGATGTGAAGTGTGCAGGGGGCAGCATTTGTGCAATAGTCAGGGGGTGGTGGAGTGCTGGCAGACAAAGGATGTTGATAGTGCAGATTAAGTGATCGGTATGTGAAAAAGACAGAACAATGGTGTGTCTAACTGCCAGACTGGAAACAACAGATAGTCCCACTGGAGTTGGGAGAGATGAGGGAGGACATGGTGACAGAGAATGTAACAAGTAAAGACAAAAGAAAGGGAAGGAATGGGAGTTGGTTCACAATTTGAAGGTCTTGAACTCAATGTTAAGTCCAGAAGGTTGTAAACTGTCTGCTCTGAAGATGAGACAACACAGTGTGGAGCTGGAGAAGTACAGCAGACCAGGCAGCATCAGAGGAACAGAAAGATTGACATTTCAGGTTGGGACCTTTCTTCAGAAATGGGGGAGGGGGAGCAGGAGATCAGAAATAAATAGAGACGAGAGGTGGGGCTGGGGAAGGTAGGTGGGATGGTGATAGGTGAGTGCAGGTAAGCAGTGTTGGGGATTGGTCAGTGAGTTGGGAGGAGCGGATAGGTGGGAGAGAAGATGGACAGGTTGTGTCATGTCAAGGAGAAGGGGATGAGAGGGAGGGTTGGTCATGGGGTGAGGCCGGGGATGGAAAGACTTTGAAACCAGCAAAATTTACATTTAGGCCATTGGACTATAGGCCTCTGAGGCGGAATACGAGGTGCTGCTCCTCCAGTTTCTGGGTGGCTTCATTGTGACACTGGAGGAGGCCCAGGATGGACATATCGTCCAGGGATTGGGAGGGGGAGTTGAAGTGGTTCGCGACTGGGAGGTATTGTCGTTTGTCATGAACAGAGCGCAGGTTCTCTACAAAGCGGTCTCTGAGCCTCCGCTTGGTCTCACCAAAGTTGAGGAGGTCACTCTACGCTGAAGATGAGATGTTGTTCCTCCAGTTTGGTCTGTGATTCACTGGAGCACTGCAGCATGCCAAGGACAGGGGCATGGGCATGTGAGCAGGACGCTATGTTAAAATGACCGGCTGTGGGAAGTTTGGGGTCGTGCTTGCGCATAGACTGGAGGTGTTTTGCAAAACAGTCAAGTCTGCGTTTGGTTTCTCCAATGTAGAGTGGGCCACGTAGGGTGCAGAGAATACAATACACAAGATTGGGGGAGTACAAGTGAAATGTTGCTTCACCTGGAAAGACTGTTTAGGCCCTTGGATGGTGAGCTGAGAGGAGGTGAAAGGGCAGGTGTTACTCCTTCCGCAGGTACATGGGAAGGTGCAGTTGGAAGGTGGGTTGCTGTTGGCGGTCAATGAATGGACTAGGGTGCAAACAATCTCTTGGTTGAAATTAGTTTCTGTCTGCAACAACGCTCAGCTGGGAAACTAGCAGACGATTCCATGACATTTGCAAAGTTCAGCAAAAATAAGATTAAATGTCATCGTTTAAACATCAAGCCATCTGCTGTTCAGTCTGTGCACACCCGTGACACTTTGTGAGACAAATTACACAGCACCTTCTGTGAAACTTGGCCCTTCAGCTGCAATATTTCTCCAAATCAGTGACACAGTTGATTATAGAGAATGTTCAGCAAAATTAGCAGGGCAATCAGCCCAACTAATTGATGCTATCAGTTATCTTCCACTTTCTACCCACTTTCATCTCCCTTTTAATTTTGAAATAACCCCACAGAGGCCAGTATCTCGTCACTAAGTTAGTTACATGTGCACAGTACATTGACTCTGACCAGCTAGCTCAGAGCCAATCCCGAGAGTGAGGAGAATCCCTGAGTCTCCTGTTTACATCTGTCAGCCAGGGCTCCCTGACTGGCACCAGGTTAACAGCCTCAATCAGGGAACTCATAATCTAATAGATCCACTTAACTTACCTCGTTCCAATCACAACAAACTTCAATTGTAACATCAAAGAGGAGGTGATGACCTGTTATTACTGGACTTTTAATCCAGAGACCGAGATAACGTTCTGTGTTTGAATCCTACCTCGGCAGATTGTTAAATTTGAATTTTAAAAAAATCTGGAATTAAGAATTCAATGATGACCGTAAAACCATCATCAATTATCAGAAAAACCCCATCTGGTTCCCTAATGTCGTTTAGGGAAGGAAACTGCCATCCTTACCTGGTCTGGCCTACATGTGACTCCAAAATTACACTAATCTGGTTAGCTCTTAACTGCCCCCTGGGCAATTAGGGATGGGCTACAAATGCTGCCTAGCCAGCGACGCCCTCATCCTGAGAATGAATTTTAAAAAATGTCCATTAGAATTGCAGGCTGAGATGAGACAGCCAGTTTCAAAGTTTGATAGTCTTGATTGGTTACAAGACCCATTCCAACTACGAGTATATTTTCACAAATTTCATAGAATTTATTAAATTTATCAAAACAAGAAAAGAGAATGATGTTCAAGTTAAGCACCAATTTTCAGTCACCCTACTTTAGGATGTCAGTGCTTGATACCTGGCTATAACTGTGTAGATGTCTCCACGTAGATTGTGCTCCTCTGTTAATTGAAGTTCTCTTTCTAACTCCTGACTGTGCACTGAACCAGTAACAGTCATTGATTATTCACCCTATGTGCATGATCAGAGGCATCCTGAACTCTTATTGGCTTGCTAATCTACAGACAGCACATCTCAAATCTTAAATCTCAAATTTGCTTTTTTTATTGAGTAGGTTGAGCTTGCACTCATTAGAGTTTAGAACCATGAGAGGTGATTTTATTGAAACATGTAAGATTCTGAGGAGGTGTGGCCAGGGTAGATGCTGAGAAGTTGTTTCCCCTTGTGAAAGAGTTTAGCACCAGAGGGCAGCATCTCAAAATAAGGGGTTCGCCCATTCAAGACAGCAATAAGGAGGATTTTAATCTCTCCTGAAGGATAGTGAATCTATGGAATTCTTTACTGCAAGAGAAAATGGGTTATGAAGCATATTCAAGGCTGAGGTAGATTTTTAATCAATAAGGGATTCAAGGATAGCAGGGAAAAGGCAGGAAAATAGAGTTGAAGATTATCAGATCAGATATAATCTCACAGAATGATGGAGCAGAATTGATGGGTCAAGTGGCCTACTTCTGCTCCCACCTCTGAAGGACTTACATCTCTTTTATGAAAGCTTGTCCCTATTAGATTACTAACTTCATAAATCTCTGCAAAGATATTGTGGCATGACTAGAATAAACTTATGTGTTCCCTTGACAGCATAGAGTGATATCTCCTTGTGATTAACTGAGCCTGTGTATTGTTGGGTAAGGAAATCCATATTTTTATTTTATTTTGTGCAAATCTAATTCAATGTTAGGCTGTACCTGGCATTCAACTGAAATCTACAGTTAAACTCTGTTGTTGTGAGCTGGGATTTTCTTTTGACAGTTCTAGTGAAAGAGCAGTTTAAGAACACACTACCACCGAATCCTCATTAAGTGTCTCAGCTTGGCCTTCTGCCTTAGACGCATATATAACTAGCCAACTTAATGTGACTCAGCGCTCGAGTGTGATTTGCAATAGAGTGTGAGAGTCGAGTGTCTACTTCTGGAGTTGAGTATGGGAGGTTTATTCTATTCCTAAGACTCAACACGGCATATTTTGAGTGAGGATTGGGTAGGAGAGAGTAAAGGGCATGGATTGAGAGATGGCATGCAGTGTGACAAGTGACTGAGTCACATACATGATGTGAGTACAGGAAAAGCAGTGAGTAGGCACTATCTCTGGTTTTTAGTGTAAAAGTAAGGTCTTAGGTTTATTTTTATGTCTCTAGTCTTTTATATCACTTCTTAAAAATATCTTAAGGATAGATGGATAGATAGATAGAAATTTATTGTTACTTATATTTATGAAAATACAGTAAAAGATGTATAAGTCGCCACAAAAGCAGTACCATCTAATTCTACAAACTATAATTTATAAAAATAGAGACAAAGTTAAGACAAATATCGTCTTTTGTTCATTCCATGACCTCTTGGTTAAATGGGCCACTTCTAAGACCAGGGCTGGCCTAACTGCCGAGGAAAGGTGCCTTCCAAAACTGTCCAGGGCTGGCGTGGGGGAGCGTTCTGAAACTGTCGAGGGCTGGCGTGGGGAGCGTTCTGAAACTGTCGAGGGCTGGCGTGGGGGGCGTTCTGAAACTGTCAAGGGCTGGCATGGGGGGCGTTCTGAAACTGTCGAGGGCTGGCGTGGGGGGGCCTTCTGAAACTGTCGAGGGCTGGCGTGGGGGGCATTCTGAAACTGTCGAGGGCTGGCATAGGGGGGCCTTCTGAAACTGTCGAGGGCTGGCGTGGGGGGCGTTCTGAAACTGACGAGAGCTGGCGTTGGGGGCCTACCAAAACAGTTGAGCGCCGGCACGGGACGCCTTCCGAAAATGTCGAGGGCCGGCATGGGGAGGCCTTCCGAAACTGTCGAGGGCTGCAGCCTGTTGAAACCGCCAAGGAGAGGGGCCCACCAATGTATAAGTTTGACAGTTGTGTGTAAAAAATTTACAATAAAGTGTAAAGATCAGGGGAATCTTCAAGTGTAAAAAGCAGGAATACTAGAGTAATTAATTTAAAAATCACACAAAATATGATGCTGACAGCTGAACGGGTGATGTAAATCTGCTGACAAGGTGACCCAGCCAGAATACGTTGTTGCACATAGGCTTACAGAACAAAAGGATATGGGCAACATTGAAGGACAACTATTTGGGTCTTGATACTCAGTGTGGGACAGGAAGGGACAAAGATAAATGACAAATAACAAATACAGTGAAAAAGGGAAGAAGATGGTGAAACAAAAAGACAAAACTTATAACTCATTCAGCGATAGTAAGAACTGCCGCCGCTGGAGTCAGAGATAACACAGTGTGGAGCTGGAGGAACACAGCAGGACAGGCAGCATCAGAGGAGCAGGAAGAGCAGGAAAGTTATGGCTCTTTATTAAAAATCATATGGTATTCAGGAAAAAAAATAAATGAATTAACAGCATGAATGGAGGTTAATGGTTGGGATCTCACTGTCATTATGGAGCCATGGAGATAAAATTGGAAAATTCAGGAAGAAACATTGAGAATGCTGGAGAAACTCAACAGGTCTGGTAACAGAGTTAACATTTCAAACCCAGAATGACTGTCCTTCAGAAGTGGCTGTTATAGTAGTGTTTTGCTTTCATTAAAGCATCTTCTACCTTGCTCTGTGTTTGGACGAACAACATTGCATGATCTTTCCTTCCTACACTCTTGCTCATTCATGCTAATTACATGACAAATGAAGGTGTGCATTGGCCAATAGCAACATTCCTCACATCCACTCTCCTGCATTTTCCCTGTAACCTTTGATTTCCTCAACTAATCAAGAATCTACCTCTGTCAGCCTTAAATTTACACAAGGACTCTACCCTCCTACAGATGTCTGCTTCAGAAAGGGTGTCATGGTGGCTCAGTGGTTAGCTCACAGCACTAGGGACCCAGGTTCAATTCCACCCTTAGGTGACTGTCTGTGTGGAGTTTGCACATTGCCTGCGCAGGTTTCCTCCAGGTGCTCCAGTTTCCTCCCACAGTCCAAGGATGTGCAGGCTAGGTGGATTGGCCATGCTAAATTACACATAGTGTCTGGGGATGTTTAGGTTAGGGGATTAGACATGGAGAATGAGTCTGGGTGGGATGCTCTTTGGAGGGGTGCTATGGACTTGTTGGGCTGAATGGCTTATTTCCACATGTAGGGACTCTACAATGCTAAATGTTTCAATAAGTTCACCTCTCATGCTTCTAAACTCCAGTGAGCAGAGTCACAAACTGTTCAAGATCATGGGTGGATTTAAAAACAAGGTTGAGAATTTTTAAGTGAGGCATTGCTTAGCTAAAGAGTAAAGTAGCTCAGGACACAGGAGCAATTGTGAGGGGGCTGCTTGGTGTTACTTCATTTTAATAAAAATTGAGGATTGAACTTCCCCAACATCATTCCCTACACAAGTGAGTACTCAAAGTGCTCACAGTTCATCATAACAGTGTTAAAGAGTGGCGTGCAAAACATTGCAAACTCTGTGCCTAAGAGGACAAGGACAGCAGATCAAGAGGAACTGCATCCCTCGCAGGTTCCCCTCCAAGGCACACACTATCCTGACTTGGAAATATATCACTGTTCCTTCACTATCGTTGGGTCAAACTCCTGGAATTCCCTCCTAAGGGCATTTTGGGTCTATCTACAGCTCATGGACTGCAGCAGCTCAAAAAGGCAGCTCACCACCACCTTCTCAAGGGCAACTAGAGTTGTGGAATAAATGCTGGTTTTGTGCCTTGTAGATTACTTTGGGGAGGCAGGAGTTAAGAACACTAGACATTGAATATAATAGCGAATATTCCCCAAGGAATTTGATTGTGAGCAGCTGATTCTGACTATTTTTTGCATTAGAAATTCTTGTGGGAGTCATGTCTTCACTCAAGTTCTCACTCATACTTCATTTCTGTTTATTAGTGACATCCCAACATTAATATGCAGCTTTTCATCAATGGTGGAGTGGGGAAGTGCTGCACAGGATTCCCTGCCACAGACATAATGAGGATTCATTCAGAAAGCTTCCAACCACTGCCTCATCCTACCAAATTCAAAACCCCTCGCTCCCACCAAACCCGCCACAGGGAGGGCATGAGATTCTGGCTAGGCCACCTTTCTGTCTTATCCGAGTTAAACCCACAATCCCAGGCTGTTCCGTCTGAAGTTAGCTGCAGGGTTGTCTTTGGTGCCTTTTTACTATATCTACCTGCGCTGATGTCGGAGATGGAAACAATTTCATACTATAGTTCTGGACCATTTATCCAAGGAAAGATATGCTGCTCCGGAGAATGTTCATGAGGCTGATCCCAGATATGAAGGAGAGGTTGAGCAGGTTGGGCTTGTATTCCTTGGAGTTTTAAGGAATGAGAGGTGACCTCGTTGAAGCATACAAGCTTCTTAAGGAAATTGACAGGGTAGATGCACATGGGACAGAATGGGACCAGAGGGCATTATCTCAGGATAAGGGGACATGCATATAAAACAGAGATGAGGAGGAATTTCTTTTCTCAGAGGGTAGCGAATCTGTGGAGTTCCTTACCACAATCAGCTGTCAAGGTTGGGTCATTAAGTATATTCAAGGCTGAGGTGAACAGATTTTAGTTAGTAAGGGAATTAAGGGTAGTGGGGAAAAGCAGTGGAGTTGAGGATGATCAGATTAGATTTTATTGAATAGTGAAGGGGACTCAATGCACTGAATGGCTTACTTCTGCCCCTGTGTCTACAGTCTTACGGCCTGCTTCAGTTAGGAATATCACCTGGTTTCTTTCCCCCACTGCCTGGTTATCAAGCGTATTATCAGGATATTATTAGCAATGACAAGCATATTAACCTGCTGCACATACGCACAGATAGACTCCAGTTCAAAACTGCACTCTCCCATCTCCCAATAACACCTGTTGGCCATTTATCAGATCTCACTGCATGGCACAGCAGGCTTAATGGGCCGAATGGCCTACTTCAGCTGCTATGTCAGTTCTACCAAGTTACGGTGTTATGTAGGCATGACATGCAAAGCCATCATTTGCTCACCGCTCTAGTTGCCCCAGAACAGGGCATTTTGGAGGGCGGTGAACTTGCAGACTAGAAATGATCATCTCTACACCTGGGAAAATTAATCCAGATAGATTGCTATCCAGGTGTAAAAGCGTTATTTGTATCTAGAAATTTCAGTACGAAAACACTCTAATTTTCATTTTCATTGCGCCCAATGCACTCAAAATAATATCTGTGCATTTAATGGTGAAACTTTTACTGATCTTTAAAATAATTCTGTAGCATTATCGATGTTCAGCTATATTAATACCTACACCCCCATCTAGTGGATAACAGTGAAGTATACTCCTCCATGCTAGTCTCCAGCTACAACCTTCATTTGACGGATTTATTCGTGACCAGCAAAGTAAACAAGTGGTCTCCCAAGTGTTTCATTAGTGTAACCTCCACAAAGTCTCTCATTCCAAACTGCCGTAATTTATATTTTACAGTATTCTGGATGCATAACTGACAAAAAGTGGTAATTAATTAATTGGCACACACACAGTAAATTAGCATTTTGATGGTCAGAAAGATTGTCATTGGTAACCCTTTGATAGACTTGGATCATAGATTCATACAGTACTGATAGACGCTGTACACCTCATCATGCCTATGCTGGCTCTTTGAAAGAGTTACCCAATTAGTTCCACTCCACTGCCATTTCCTCAGCGTCCTGCCAATCCCTCCTTTTCAATGATTCCTTCTAAATCCCTTTTTAAAGGTCACAAATGAATCAGCTTCTACCACACTCACAGAAAGTGCATTGCAGGTCAGAACCACTCGCTGTGGCAAAGTGTTCCACCTTCTCTCTTTTGATAATTACTTTGAATCAGTGTCCTCTAGTTACCCATCCAGCTAGTTGCCCTTGAGAATAGTGGGTGAGCTGCCTTCTTGAACTGTTGTAGTCCACGGGCTGTGGATTGATCCACAATTCCCTTAGGGAGAGAATTACCGGAGTTTGACCCAATGGCAGTGAAGGAATGGCGATATATTTCCAAGTCAGGATGGTGAGTGGCTTGGAGGGGAACTTGCGGGTATTAGGAACTTGCAGTATCTGCTGCCCTTTGAGATGGAAGTGGTTGTGTCTTTGGAAGGTGCTGTCTGAGGATCATTAGTGAGTTCCTGCTGTGCATCTTGTAGATAGTACACACTGCTGCTACTGAGCATTGGTGGTGGAGGGAGTGAGTAATTGCAGATGTGGTGCCAATCAAGAGGGCCGCTTTGTCCTGGATAGTGCCACGTGTTGTTAGAACTGCACCATCCAGGCAAGTGGAGTGTAATCCATCACACTCCTGATTTATGCTTTGAGGTAGGCTTTTAGGAGTCAGGAGGTGAGTTACTTGCTGCAATAGTCCCTAGCCTCTGGTCTGCTGTAGTAGTCAACGCATTTATACTGTTGTCTGGACACTTCAATCCGTTTATGTATTACAAACACTTCCCAAGCACTCTTGTCAGTGAGGTGGACAAAGGGACACAGAAGTTGATTTGCAGTTCAACTCGATCTTACTAGCAATATATTCATTATTGAAACACTGTGCGAGCATTTCCCAAATTCGCACAATATTTACTGTCCATCTAGCTCTATCTGTCGGAGAAAGGAATTATCTGCAACAATCCATATGTTCGAATTGGGCTGTTGCAAAGCCCTTCCTCTCTGACATAACACTGCCTCTCTCCCACTAAGGCAGGTCTTGCAGGTCACGGTACATGCTCCCCCTTTCTCTCTCTCTCTCTCTCTTCCCCTCTAACTTTCTCTCTCCAATGCACAACTCTCTAGCTGGTTGTAACTGGTTTTCTTGAACGTTTGTCATCTCTTTGATCTTGGTTTCCATTGTCCTGTGTAGCCAATAGCTGCTGGCCGCTGTTTAATTGACTTTGGCCAATTTTCTGTCAGGCCTGATTTCTCCGGCTTTGGTTCAATTTTGTGCCCTTGGTCACTTGACCACTGTATGGCAAGGCCAGTTCAGTTTCTAGTCAATGGTAACGCCCAGGATGTTGCTCGTGGGGATATTCACTAATGGTAATGCCATTGAATGTCAAGGGACAGTGGTTAGAATGGTAGCTGGAGTCCATGGGCTAAATTATGAGACACAGTACACAAACTAGAGTTTTATTCCCAGCAATTTAACAGGGTAAGGAATGATTTAGTAGAAGTTTCAAAGACATGACCTCAATGAATGCTGGAACAGGTTAGAGGGCCCAGGATGAGATGGAGCCAACCACCAGGACCTGGGCCTCCAAAGGGTCTGGGCACTTTCAGCACCGCTACCCTGCCCCAACTCCTGGTCTCAAGTGGTCACACTGTTTTCACCCAATGGGGACTCGAAGCTCCAACTGAGCTGCTGGCTCTGGGAAACCATTTGATTAGATTGCCCTGGTGCATTCTGAGTGATGTAATTCCCTGTGTATCCTAGACAATGCCATCACCCTCCCCTGCAGATGCTAAAGACCCCACATGCTGTTTTTATGTCCACGCTCCCCTCCCCCCACCATCCCCCGAACTCCAGGATCCCCCTGGGGTGATTGCTTGCCTTCAGCCAATCCTGGTGGAAGGTACGGGTGAGTCTTGCCAGATATTAAATTCAGACTCCGCAGATAAACGGCCTAACATCACAGACCTGGCTTCCAATCTGAGCCCACATTTTTGGACTTCCTGGGGACTGGGAGGGAACCAGTTGGCAGCAAGGGGAACTGCAAAATTCCCAGATCAGAGGAGATTTCCCTGCCCTGAGAACATTCTATAGCCAGGTCTGTGATGTTAGGCCGTTTCTCTGTGGAGCCTGAGTTGTTAATCCCATCACCCAGCACTGTCACTCTCATGGTGTAGGAGAAACTAGGAGGAAGGTAGAAAAAGCCAGTGATTACCAGACAGCTAGCAAAACTAAGGGCAATCTCTCTATGATTCATCTCTGAAAACACTCTCTAGAGACTGAAATTGTGCCTTGTTTTGCTGAAGAAGGTATCACGTAGGACAAGCACGCAAAAAGAAAGGCAGTAAGGTAAAGATAACACGGTGTGGAGCTGGACGAACACAGCAGGCCAAGCAACATCAGAGGAGCAGGAAAGCTGACATTTCGGGCCTAGACCCTTCTTCCACAGCAAGGCAAAGATTTGACTCCCACTTGTCCTCTCTGAGTTGTTCTAGAGGTCCGTCTTTGAGAGGGTGGCTGTTGAGTTGACGGTCATCAGGTTGGTCTTTCTTGTAACAGATAATGAGAAGGCAGGCAAGGCAATGTGTGCTTTCATTGGTTCTCATGACTGAAGTATTGTGAGCAAGGCCATCATTGATCGCACCTGCCCATGGTTTGGTGAAGTCATTCTGGCATGGGGCAGTGTGCCTTTGACTGAAACAAGATAGAAGGTTGGCTATTACTGAATGTGTAAACAGGCCACCTGAGAAGGCAGGAGTCACTATATATCGAGACCACATAAGGATGGCAGATTTCCTTCCCTATCAGACAACAGGAAGCCAGTAGGATTTTTATGGCAGCCCAATATCTTCATGATCTTCTCTAGACTGTCAAACAGGAACTTAATATTTCCAAAACTACAAGGTTGAAATTTGGATTCCTGCGATACAAGTTCCATTGTGTGGATAAAAATGGCACAGTATTGCAGGCTATTGGTTGGTGCTAATTTATTGAAATACTTTGCCATTTCTTTTCTTGAACTGAAACCAGAAATCATGTATAAATAAAATATTCATCAATACCTCATTGGTCGTATATTTGCATTTGTAAATATAATAATTGTTTGTGAGATTCAAGTCTTTTGAATGCTGTTGCCAGCGACATGTTGCAGAAGGCCAAGTTCATTGTTAAATAGTGTGAACAACCAAGTTGTGTGTGATTGTCTAACTAAGCCAAGGTTGCAAATTGTACCATACTGAAACCTGAGCTTTCAATGAACTTCATATATAAAGGCACAGAGTGCAAAAGTGAACCCACACAAAGCATTTTGACACCCACTGTGACTAAAGTTTTCAATTCTGGGCAGGTTAGGAGTGTAAGGGGTAAGGAGCGGTGGTAGTAGGGGGAGTAGAGAGTGGGAAGAAGCGCCAAAGCCTACGATTTCTATCCTTGGCCCTAACTGAATTACTTCTTCCTGATCCTTTATTCTCTACAAGTATAAGTCTCTCTTTAAGAGCATTAGGAACAGATTGTAGTCCTTCCTCAGCTGATGTTAGTTAACTCAGCACACGTTATAGTTTGAGCTCAGCAATCTGACAATGCTACTTGGCCCATAGACCAGTGGACCCACCGAGTGAAGTCTCTAAGGACAGCCCTTATTGAGCGATCATAACAATCATAGATAGAATCTGTCATGGAGCTCAGTTAACTCAGTGACTAGCTGTCTGATCCAGACTGTACAGCAATCAGGGTTCAATAACGCTTCTCCAACAACATTAGACAGAGACATAAATGTGTCCCAACTGCTGATCTAATGTTATTCACAGGGTGATTCACACCCAGAGGGTAGACTTTGCCATGGCCATATAATTGAGAAGTCATGCCTGAAATTACATGTCAACGTGGGTCTGCTTCAGGTCTATTACCCACATCTTCCACCACCCTTTATACTAGATGGAACATAAAGTTGGCATGAACAGTCCAAACCCAGTGTAAACATTCAGGGCCTTAACAAAGTATCTTTCCTCTTCTGGATATCCCTTTTTTAACATACGAAAACTGAAACCTCAGCTCATTTGATCTATCCCTCGGAGAGGGACTATTTCCATCCTCTCCAACAGAGTCAGTCCTGAACTCAATGTAATGGCTCAAAGCTGCTATCCTTTCCCATTAGCTCCTCCTCAAAAGTGGGTGAAAAGTTGTTTCAATGAGGAGTGAGTGAACTTTTAATACCTTATTCCTAGTGAACAATATCTCTGACCCTGAAGAATCTATTTCACACGTGCCATTTTTCTCATGATACTTCATACTGGGGATTTGAAAAAGTGAAAAATTGTTTTTTTTTAACTTATTTCTGTCCATATTTTTGAACTCTTGTCTGTATTTCTCTCCATTATTGTTTTGTTTTTGGAGACTGATTTAAACTTAATTTATACTTCCAGCTTTGCACTTCCTGGTTTGGACTTTACGGGTCTCGTTGTGGATTCTTCAGGCTGTTTGGTTGAGGGGAGCTGCTCCACAGATGCCAGTAATTGCCAGTAGGGGGTGTTGCCCTGGATTTGAGTAAGTCTCCAGCCTCAAGCCCTTGATCACTGTCAGGGAGGTGCTTGGTGAACATTATCCCTCTCACTGATGATCTCAAAATCCAGGACAGTATGTTCAAGACCATGAGAAATGCCAAAGAGATAGACAGCTTAGTGGCATGGTGTAAAGACAGCAAATTCTCCCTCAATGTCAGCAAAACGAAGGAGCTGATCGTTGACTTTAGGAAGCAGAGTAGAGAACACACCCCTGTCTGTATCAATGGTGCTGAGGTGGAGGTGATCAAGAGCTTCAGGTTCCTGGGAGAAAATATCACCAACAATCTATCCTGTCCATTCACGTCAACGCTACAGTCAAGAAAGCACACTCACGCCTCTACTTCCTCAGGAGGCTAAGGAAATTTGGCCGGTCCACAATGGCTCTTACCAATTTTTATAGATGCACCATAGAAAGAGTCCTATCTGTATACATCACAGCCTGGTATGGCAATGCTCTGCTCAAAACCGCAAGAAATTACAGAGAGTCATGAACACAGCCCAGTCCATCACAAAAGCCAGCCTTCCTGCTACTGGCTCCATCTATACTTTCCACTGCCTCGGGAAAGAAGACAGCATAATCAAAGACCCCTCCCGCCCCAGTTATACTCTCTTCCATCCTTTTCCATTGGACAGAAGGTACAAAAGTTTGAAAACACGCACCAACAGATCAAGAACAGTTTCTAGCTGCTGTTATCAGACCTATGAACAGACCTGCCAACCTATTTGAGATGATATTTCTCTACACCTTCTCTGTAGCTGTAACACTATATTCTGTATTCTGTCCTCTTATCCTGATGTAATCATGTAAGGTATGATTTGCCTGGATAGTACGCAAAACGATACTTTTCACTGTATCTTGGTACATGACAATAATAAATCAAATTACATCAAATCAAATGTGAAATAGGAACAAGATTAGGCTGTTCAGCCTCTCAACCCTCTCCTCCATTCAATAGGAGCATGGCTAATCCAACATTCCTCCCATCCACTTTCCTGCCCTTTCCCAATAACCCTTGGTTGATAAAGAATCTATCTCAGCCCCTTAAGTATGCACACAAACTCTGCTCCCAATATTTTCTATCGTGAGGCGTTCCAAAACTTCACAATGCTCTAAGAGATTCTTCCTTATCTCAGCTTTAAATTAGCGCCTCTTTTATTCTGAGATTATGACCTCTGGTCCTAGACCAGGGGGGAAACAAATTTCTCAGCATTTACCTTGTCAAAGCCCTTAAAAATCCAATATGTTTCAATGAGATCACCTTTCATTCTTCTGAACTCCAGTGAATACAGTGCCAACCTGCTTCACTTTTGTTCATATGACAATCACTGTATATGACAGCTGATCCAAATGAACCTTCTCCAAAGTGTCTCCAACAAAATGATATCTTTCTTTAAATAAGTGGACCAAAACTGCTCACAGAACGATTTTTTTAAAACACAAATAGCACAATCCTATCAACTATTGATGTGTCATTGAAAATGCCTTTCAAGAAACAGAAGATAAACAGCAAGTTGACGCTGGTTAAACCTCAGCTGGAATATTGGGTACAGACCTAGACTCCACATTTTGGGAAAGGTGTGAACGCTTCGGAGAGAGTTTAGAAACATTTGCAGAATGAAGATAGACTGGAGGATAAATTGTTTTCCTTGAAGAGGAGAAGATTAAGAGATTTGATAGAAGTTGTCAAAACCATGAGGGGGCTGGACAGAGTACATTAAAAAAAACTGTTCTTTCACAAAAGGATCAAGAATGAAAGAGCAGGGACATAAACGAATTTGCAAAGAAGCAAATGATAGATTAGGGTCTGGAAAGCATGGCCTTTTGGAGTGCGTGCAGACAGACTTAATTGAAATATTCAAGGAGCCATTGAATGGTCATTTCAATAGAAACAATATCCAGGATGAGGCAAAACCCGGAGAATGACACTGAGTCATAATGTTCATTTGAAGAGGCAGTGCAGACACAAGGGTTGAATAGCTTCCTTCTGCACTGTAACAATTCTGTGACTCCAAAGTTCTGGCGAGTAATTGTTTTCTCGTTGAAGATAAGATCCTCAAAGAGTCACTACACATGAGAACTTCCAACTACACCGAAAATTAGGAGTTGACTTTTACATTCTGATTGACGGAGCAGGAAATTCTTTTTAACCTAAGGGTGGAGCTGTTACAGTAAGAGGAGATGTATTTGGGAATCAGGAATCAACTGTGAGTGTGAATGATATAGAATCCTGAGGCGTCTTGACAAGGTGGATATGCAAAGGGTGTTTCCTGTTCTGGGAGGTCACTGTCTAACAATGAGGAATTGCCCATTTAAGACAGAGATGAGGAGAAATTGTTTCTCCCAGAGGATCATGAACCTTGGGAACTCTCTTCAGCAAAAGGCAGTGAAAGCAGTCCCTTGAATATTTTTGAGGCATCGGTAGAGAGATTCTCGATAAAGCAAATGGGTGAAAGGTCACTTGGAAATGTGGTGCTGTCAAATCAGCCATATTGCTGATGAATGGCCAGGCAAGCTGGAGGGGCTGAGTGGCCAACTCCTCATTCTAATTGGTATGTTCCTAAGAGTGAGGAAACTTGGCACGAGGTAACAATGTGAGGAATACATTCCCCTCCCCCCGAGTTTCCTCAATCTTTAAGTTGGGTATTTAGTTCTCTTCCTATTACACACATCCCTGGGCACAAAGGTCCTAACATCCCTACTTCTCCATGTTCAGATGAGTTGGCACATGAAGGAATTTTGTTTTCAGTCCTGTTTTACTTACCTGCTGACAATAGTTGACTCGCATGTTGTCTCAACAGTTCACTCCCGTTGAGCAGCCCCCCTGCAATTTAGATTTAGCCCATATCCCTTAATCCCTTCATTTAATAAAGGAATGGTCAGATTTAAAAGGACAGATGATCCAGTATCCACTGTCATCTGCGGAAGGGAGTTCCAAACATCTCCCACACTTTGTGTGTGGCAGTGCTTCCTAACATCTCTTCTGAATGGTCTAGCCCTAATCCTCAAAGCAACACTGTGATCCATACTTATCTGTTTCCCAAAAGGCACGCGTCTGCTTCGAACCAGAATATTGTACTTCATCTTGTAAGAGCTGTGGTATCTATGGCTCTATCTGCTGAATAAGGACAGAAAAATCTTTTGGGCGCGTTCAAAGAAAAACACACGGATTGTTGCACAGTGCCACCAAATCTAAGTGTGTTTGCAGCCTTATGGAGTTTGCAGCATTTTATGTATGTTCACCCAACCTGGTCTTAGGAAGAGCACTGAGTGAGTACAATTAATGGCCAGTCAATTCACTTACCAAACACAGTGGGGAAGAATGTAATGACATGTATTAACCAGTCGAGGGTGCTCACAGTCTACCAGCCAAGGGACAGCTCTTCCTGCCTGGTGTAACACAAAAAGGGAAAATCCCCTGCTGATTTTCAGTACAAATTGATCCGATCACCTCCAAACCTTCTCAAATCTAAAGCCAAATTCATGCATGATTCCTGGAGGTGGGTGGGAGGTGGTGGGATTGTTGGGGGAGGGGTTGGGAGCTGATGTGGGAGGTGAGGGGCTAGCAGACAGCAACTATGCAACTGAAGGGGCTTTCCCCAAAGATATCGGAACATCGATATGTAGGAACATTGGAATAAGATAATGCCATTCAGTCCCTCAAGCCTGTTCCACCATTGAATGAGATAATAGCAGATCTGTGGCCCAACTCCAAATACATGCCTTTGGCCCATATGCCTTAATCCCTTCATTTAATAAAGGAATGGTCAGATATAAAAGGACAGATGATCCAGTATCCACTGTCATCTGTGGAAGGGAGTTCCAAACATCTCTCACACTTTGTGTGTGGCAGTGCTTCCTGACATCTCTTCGGAATGGTCTAACCCTAATCCTCAATCAATGGAAACTGTTTATCTTTGTCTACCCTGACCTTTGGTATTGATAGCTTGAAGATTTCAGTCAGATCATCCCTTAACCTTCTAAATTCTAGAGAAAGCTGGCCTAATTTGTATAATCTTTCCTCATAAATGAACCTCTGAAGCCCAGGCATCATTCTTGTAAACTTACGCTGTACTCCTTTCTATATCTTTTCTAAGGTGTGGTTCCCAGATCTGCTCACAGTGCTCCAAGTAGGGCCTAACCATCGTTTTGTATAACTGCAGCATTTCTACTTGTACCCCAGTCCTCCAGGTATAAAGCTTTCTTTGATTATTTTCTCCACCTATCTGTGACATTTTAAAGATCAATGTCCCTGAACCCCCAAGTCTCTTTGGACATTACTCTGTTTAGCTTCATACCACCTAGGAATTACCCTCAACTATTCATTTTAGGTCCAAGATAGATAACCTCACACTTGCTTACAATAAACTCCATCTGCCACAGTTTTTCCCTTTCACTCAGTGAATCAGTATCACTGAAGAAATTCAATGAAGTTTGTCATGAATCGGTTATCCCCGAATAACTGAAAATTTTCAAGGTGTTCAGTTACCCCAAACTTGTTTATGGACTCCAACAATTTCCACACCACAGATGATAGGTTGACTGGTCTGTAATTCCCTGGTTTTCGTTGTTTGCTGCTCTCAAAAAGCAGAGTGACATGGACAATTTTCCAATCCGAAGGGAGCGACTCCCAAATCTAGGGAGCTGCGAAGGATTATGGTTATGGCGCCTGCAAATTGCACCCCCTAATTCCTTTAACACCCTTAGATGGAAACAGTTATGACCCAGAGATTTGTCACAAAAGACTGCCAACAAACGTGGAAGCCCATTGAATTAAGGACAACTTACTGACATGGCTAGGCATTTAGTTTAATGGTGGATGATGGAAAGTAGGAATAATGGGTAGGCACTCAAATGGGCAGGATGTGACTAGCTGTGTGCCACAAGGAACTGTGTTCGGGCCTCAATTCCATTAATTTCCTCATTACTGATATTTTACTTATGTTAATTTAATTCAGTCCCTGTTGCCAAGGGTGTATTCATAATTTAAGAGGTGAACAACATTTAAGTTTGGGCTGATAAGCTCAAGTAATATTTGTGCAACAGAAGTGTCATACAATGACAAGCACCAACAAGAGAGAACCCAACCGTCACTCCTTTACATTCAATGGCTTTCCCATCTTTGAACCACCCGCAATTGCTCTCCTGGGGGGTTATCATTGACTACAAACTGAACTGGACTGTCATATGAATACATATTCTGATGAAGTGTTTAGGCCCGAAACGTCAAGTTTTCCTGCTCCTATGATGCTGCTTGACCTGCTGTGTTCATCCAGCCCCATGCTTGTTATCTCGGATTCTCCAGCATCTGCAGTACCTTTTATCTCTGTCATATGAATACTGTGGCTCCAAGATCAGATCAGAGGCTAGGAATCCTGTAGATAATAACTCACTTCCTGACTCCCGAAAGCCTGATCACCACCTGCAAGGAACAAGTCAAGAGTGAATACTCCCCAGTTACTTGGATGGTTGCAGCTGCAACAACATTCAAGAATCATAGCACCATCTGGGACAAAGCAGCCCTGCTTGCTTAGTAATCCATCGAATGTCATCTGCATTCACTCCCTGCACTACAACCGACATTTAATAGCAGCAGGGTCTGTCATCTATAAGATTCACCACAACAATGGGTCCAAGTGTCCCTAAGGAGCACCTTTCAAACCTGACTTCTACTACCCAGAAGGACAAGGGCAGCAGATACAGGGGAACAGCACCACCTTCAAGTTCCCCTCCCCTCACCATCCTGACTTGGAAATATATCACCATTCCTACAGTGTTGCTGGGTCAAAGTCCTGGGAATTCCATCCGCAAGGGTTTTGTGGGACTATCTGCAGCACATGGACTGCAGGGGTTCAAGAAGGCAGCTCACTACCACCTTCTCAAGGGCAGTTAGGGACAGGCAATAAATGCTGCCCCCTCCCAGGGATACGCAAACCCTACAAATGAATTTTTGTGAAAAGCCAAACAGATTGAAAACACTTCTGCAAATCCTTCCAACACATGCCAATGACGTACAGTAAGAGTGGGAGAGATTGCTGTTTGGCTGTACAATGGGAAGAGAATTGGAGTTTCTATCATCACTGTCCATAGCTGTGGGCTTCACCATGCAAGTAAAAGTGCAAGTTGGAATGGCAACGCACCCATTCCCTGAGTGAACCATAACAGGCCAGCACAACCACCTGTGAGGTAACTGTCAGAGAACTATTACATGAGTACAGCCAAGTTTCAGATCATCAGCATTCACACAATTTGTGCCTTTTAGAAATATACTATTATTCTATTGCAAAGTTAAGTGATTTTTCCAAAGACTTTATACTCCAAAGATCAAAATAAATAAAGACCGAAAGAACTGCAGATGTTGGAAATCTGAAACAAAAATAAAAATTGCAGGAAAAGCTCAGCAGGTCTGGCAGCATGTGTGGAGAGGGATCAATCTAACTAACCTTGCACTGCCCAAAATTATACTCTATCTCTGCCATCTTGCTGTTCACTCATTAACCTATCTATATTTCTTCTGAGCCTCTCTGTGTCCTCCCCACAACTTCCATTCCCACTAAGCTTTGTATTACATGGACATAATGCTTTCTGTTTCTTCATCTAAGCCATGAATACAGATTGGAAGTAACAGAGACCCAAGACTGATCCTTACACTTGCAGTCTGCCAACTTGAGAGTGCCCCATTAATGCCTACTCTGCTCCCTGTCCGTTGTGGGGAGGTGATGGCCTAGTGGGAATATCGGTGGACTGTTAGTCCAGAGACCCAGGTAACTTTCTGGGGACCCTGGTTTAAAACCTGCAGCAGCTGATGGTGGAATTTGAATTCAATAAATATCTGGAATTAAGAATCTAAAACTAACCAAAAATCCACTGTCAATAGTCAGGAAAAACCCATCTGGATCACTAATAACCTTTAGGGAAGGAAACTGCCATCCTTACCTGGTCTGGCCTACAATTGACTCCAGACCCACAGCAATGTGGTTGACTCCCAACTGTCCTCTGGGCAACTGGGAATGGGCAATAAATGCTGCCTGGCAGTGACACCCTCATCCAGTGAATGAATAAAGAAGAAAAAAGACTCAATCCATGCCAATATATTGCCCACAGATCCACAAGCCCTCATCTTACCCATCAGCCTTTTGTGTGGTGCCTTTTTGAATGCCTTTTGGAAATTCTGGCATACAATATATATCTCTGCTGCTGGTTCTATCCTACAATTCTAATGAAGTTTGGTTAGCTCAGCTGGTTGGACAGCTGGTTTGCAATGCACAGTAATGCCAACAGCATGGGTCCAACTGCCACACCGCCAGAGGTTACTATGCTGGGACTCTCCTTCTCGTCCTGTCCCAAAACCTGAGACATGGTGACCCTCAGGTCCAACCACCAACAGTCTCAGTCTCTATCTCTCTCTCTCTCTCTCTCTCTCTCCCTTGCCTCTGTCTCATGAGAGAATAGCCTTACTGTCCAGTAGGATTATGGCAACTTTATGTTTACAGCTCTAGTAGATTGGTCGAACACAATTTCTTTTGCATAAAACTACATGGAGTCTATCTGGTGATACCATGATTTTCTAAATGCCATGATGCTCTTAATGACAGATTCTAGCACTTTCTTGATGACTGATTTTGGGCTAATTAGTCTTATTTCCCTGTTTGCTGTCTTCCTCTTTTCCTAAGTTACAATATTATTTGCTCACTTCCAATTTACTGGGACCATTCCACAATCCATGGAATTTTAGGCAATAATAATCAAAGTGTTCATCCTGTCTGCAGCTATCTCTTGTAAAGCCTTTGAACGAAGGATATCAGAACTTGGGATTTGATTCCAAGAAGTGTTACTTTTAAAAGAAGGACCGCTACAGAAAAACTGTGGGCATAAATTCAGTTACTGAGAAAGATCAATGTGAAGCCCATGGAATTTTGCAGATCAACATAAATTATCCGAGGGAAAATATGAAACAGGGAGACATAACAAGAAGTGACAACAAGGAGGCTGGCTATCTCCTCCTCTCAGCAGAAAGCTACTTTTTTGCAGTCAAGCCAGATTCAACTCTACTGGAGTGGACTAGTGGGACTGAACATTCTCAAGAGTGCCAGCCTAGGTTTGACACGAGTGTGCTGTGAAGGTCATAGTCAAATAGTTATCCCCTCATTACCCCTGTGCTGCAGGTAAAGGGAGACACTCTCTCACCCTGACTATTGCAAACCAGTTACAAAAAAATAGAAAATTAGGACAAAGTAACTTTATTCAGCCTACAAAACCAAGAATATCTTAATATAATAGTTTAGCTACCAACATCATTAACCTCAACTGCAACAGCTGCAAAATTCACTCTAACTCTTCGCAACCAATTCAGCGAATGAGCCTCATACCTTTAATCATTTTGGACTTACCTCTTATTTTGAAACTAGGTGCATGCATGTTGTGTTCCTAGTTCTCTATGTGTTTAACAATTAATACACACTCTTTCTGTTAGTTCAAGAAAGCCTGGTTAAATGATCTCCTTGTGAAACGTAAGTTCTTTCAGGTCTGGGAATAAGGGCTCCACAAGGAGACAGATTGTTATTAAATGAACCTTGGTGCATGGGGATGTTGGATAAAGATGGGGAGAGGGTTGATCCATTCTTTACCCAGGAGCTCTACAGCTTGGGAAATGCTGTAACCGTAACAAATTAGCAAGCCTCAGAGTTTGGTCGCAAAAGATACACCACCACACATTACCACCTGTCTGAATGTGTCCTGACATTGAACAATGTCTCCTCTAGAACTCCTTGTTACCTCCAAATGAAATATATAGCTCAGTACTTTCCTGGGTCTAAGCTATGCCCTACCACTTTATGGGATTTGCAGGAACATTTTTGTTTCAGTCTTAACCTGTCCGTACCTCTTTATCATGAACATTATTTTATTTTAATTCCCTTGTGGGATGTGGGCATCACTGGCTAGGCCAACGTTCATTATCTGTCCCTAACTGCCCTTGAGAAAGTGGGGTGAGCTACTTCCCTGAACCGCTGCAATCCATTTGCTGTAGGTAGATCCACAATGCTGTTCGGAAAAGAATTCCAGGATTTTCACCTCGCAACACTGAAGGAACAGCGATATATTTCCAAGTCAGGATGGTGAGCGGCTTAGAGGGGAATGTGCAGGGTCTGATGTTCTGATGTATCTGCTGCCCTTGTCCTTCTATATGGAATTGGATTTGGAAGGTGCTGCCTAAGGATCCTTGTGAATTTATAAACAAATATGTAGCCTTTCCTGCTTCTATCAAAATTATTGCAAATTCTACTGGCAGAAACGTTTCTTCCAAATGTGACTGGTAGCAGAATGCAGGAGGTTAATCTACAATCCTTGAGAGGAATGCAGAAAGGGTCAATGAAAATTTTATCTCCTAATATAGGACTGTTTTTACTTTACAAGTACTGCACATCACCGTATCTGAAGGTAGTCTTCACGCCATGATGTGCAGTGGATTCTGTTGAGTTAATTCTGATTTACATTCCACTTTTTACACTGATATCCCCCTTCGCAATGCAGCAAAATACATTACTTTCAGATCTCTCTAACCCACACACATATAATTGGCCTCAAAAATTCTTGGATGAATTCAACTGCTTTGATATTGGTACAAGGATAACACGGTTTCTGGTTTTGTTTTTGTGGTTGGTTTCCACTCCCCCTCTCACCATCCCCCCCACCTACCACTTCCCCCCCAAACACACACACAAAACACATACATGCACATACATACACGTGCACACACATGCGCACACACACATATACACCCACACAAACACAAACACGCACACACATACACACACATGCACACACACACCACACAAATGTGCACACACAAACACACACATATACACACACACATGCACACACACGCTCACACACACACATGCACAACGTGTACACACATGCGCACACACAAACGTGCACACATGTGCATACACACACACGAACATACACACAGACACACAGACATACATAGACACACACAAACACGTATACACCCATGTACACACACACACACACACACACACAAACGTGCGCACACACACATACACACACATGGCGCACACACATACACACACATGCTCACACAGTTCCACATCTTCTGCCCTATCTACAGGTCTCCATGTCTGACTCCCTCTTTCTCACGACAACAACTTTCAACCTCCCCCCAGTCTTTGCCGAGGGGTCTGCAGACCTAGTTGAGCATCATCTAACGGGGACGTTTCAGTTTCTCTCCCATGCTTTCCCAAACTCTGGTACTGTCAGCATCAGCCTCCACTGGACTCCTGCGAAAGTTACGAAATTAAATAACATGCCAGATAACAGGGATCTCAGTCACCCATCACCACTTATTCACTGATCATGACAAAAAGAAAGATTTGCATTCATGTAACGCCTTTCGCAATCACAGGTTGCCTGAAATGCGTCACAATCAATAGCACACTTTGGAGCCAGGTCACTGTTGCAATGGAGGAAACAGGGCACCCAATTTGTGCGTAGCAAGATCCCAGAAACAACAATGCAGTTATGGCCTGATAATATGTCTTAATGTTGTCCATTAAGGGATAAACATCAGCTGGGATGTCAGTAATTGTACCGGCGCCACAGGATTTTATGTATCTGCCTGGGGCAGTCAATGGATTAGCTCCTCCAACAGAGTTGCACACCTCCAACAATGCCCCAGAGTCCTGGGCTGGGACTTGAACTCACAGCCTACTGACCCAGGGGCAGGAATACTGACTGAAGAATAACAAATCAGTAGAGAGCTGAAAAATGACCTGGAGCAGGGCAAATTGGAAACATGAGAGGTTTTATTAATTGCCTTCAAGTAATACATTTGAGTTTGGGCCAACAAATGCAAATAGAGCGAGATTCTCAAAGCAGGATCATGCTGTGGGAAGAGGTTGCAGAAAAATGTTCTGGGAATGTTGCAACTATAATTTGTTTATTCACAACTCCTTAGAACTGAAGAATATCTGTGGCAACTTGTCAAGGCTGGTTTATGAACACTTTAATGTCCCAAAATAGATTTTAAGAGGGAGTCTAGCAGAAGATCATAGCCCACCCATCCAGTACCATGCTGATAACTTAGAGCTGAAAATAATTTGTCACCAAAGATATTCTTTAATTTATGCAAAACCAGACCTCATCATATACTTTATAGCTTACGTTTGCTGCCTTTTTATTAACTTAGAAAATCACAAGTGCACTCGCTGCAAAGTGGAATGTTGCGTGATGGACAACCATCAATGTTATGAGTCATTAATGTTAATGTTCATAGTCTCAAATATTCACAGTTTGCTTTCCAATCCCTGAGTGGTAGTGCTGGCAGAAAGCCAACAGGAAATGCTGAACTCTGCTGAAATTAAAATATTCAATTTCAGTGCTTTATCATGTGTTTATAATCACAGGAACTTTTGTGCCACACAAGCGCCAGGCAATGACTATCGCCAATATCACCCTCTGACATTCAATCACATTGCTATTGCTAAATACCCCCACCACGATCAACATCCCAGGAAGTTACCATTGACCAGAAACTGAACTGGACCAACCACTGAGGCATCAGAAGCAGATCGGAGGCAGAGGATTTGATACTACATGATTCATCTCTTGACACCTTCCCAAAATCTATCCACTGTCTACAAGGCGTAAGTCAGGAGTTTAAAGGAATACTTAACACTTTCTTGGGCGAGTCCAGTTCAAAGAAACTATAAACATCAGCAAGCTCGACACCATCTGGGAAAAAAAAGCAGCCTACTTAATCAGTGCTACCTTCGCCACTTTCCAGCACATACTTCCTCCTCCACCAATACACAGTGGCAGCAGGGTATACCATCTACAAGGTATTCTGCAGCAACTCACTTTGACTCCTTCAACAGCATCTTCCAAATCCATGATGACTATCATCGAAACTTACTTAAGAAAGTTGTAGGTGAAAGGAAGATATAGATAGTTTGGTCAAATGGACAGAGCAGCGACAGATGCATTTAACCCTGCTAAGTGTGAGATGATGCACTTTTGAAGAAGAAATAAGATGAGGGAGTATTTAATGAATGGCAGGACACTGGGTAGCTAAGAGGGATCTTGGGGTAAGTATTCATGGATCACTGAAGTTGGCTGAGCATGTGTATAGGATAGTTAAGAGGGCATAAAGGGACGCTTGTTTTCATCAGTCATGGCATGGATTATAAGAGCAAGGAGGTAATGTGGAGTTGTACAGAGCATTGGTCAGGCCCGAGCTGGAGTACTGTGTACAGTTCTGGTCACCTTACCACAGGAAGGATGTGATAGACCTAGAAGGGGTACAGAGGAGGTTCACCAGGATATTGCCTGGGATTATAAAGTCAGACTCGATAGGCTTGGATTGTTTTCTTTAGAGCAGCAAAGACTGAGGGGTGGGGGGACATGATTGAGGTGTATAAGATTATGAGGGGTGTGGAGAGGGTGGATAGAGAGCAACTGTTCCCTTTGGTTGAGGGGTCAGACATGAAGGGGCCATAGTTTTAGGGTAAGGGGCAGGAGATTCAGAGGAGATTTGAGAAAAAAACTTTTTCACTCAGCGGGTGGTGGGAATCTGGAATGCACCGCCTGGGAAGGTAGTGGAGGCTGGAATCTTTAGAAAATATTTGGATGAGCGCTTGAAATATCATAATATTCAAGGATATGGGATAAGTGCATGTAATTGGAATTATCGCACTTTTAGTGGTAGTTGTGTCAGTGCAGACTCAATGGGCCAAAGGGCCTTTTCTGCATTGTATCATTCTATGACTCTGAATGGACAAAGATAACTGATGCATGAGAACACCACTGGTTGCAAGCTCCCGATTCACCCCCAAGTGACATTCAATCCCAACTTGAAAATATATTGCCATTCTGCCGTTATTAATATAACTCCCTTTCTGATGGTATATGCCACAGGGGCAACAACCATTCAAGGATGCATCTCATGACCACATTCTCAAGGGCAATTGAGGATTGGCAATAATTGCTGATCTGGCCTAGCCGTGCCATTAAACAAATAAGTTTTAAAAACCCTCTGAATGCCATTTTGCTGCTGCAGGACTTTCCAGGTAAACGTTCCAATTTATTAACTTTCAATACCTTTCGATATTTATATTGGTACAGCATTAAGAATTTAATAATATGAACAGAAGCCATACTCTTAAACATCGCAGCTGCAGTGTGATGTTGTAAGTTTCTTTAAGCATTTCAACACTTCAGCTGTTGGGAAAAGTAATTTGTCTATTTAAATAACCATATTTCTTATTAACAGGGAAAATAGGTTTTAATACCTTTCCACATTATTTTCTAACAACATATTTTCAAAATTTGCTTCAGAAGATGCCAGTAATTCTGTGAGAAATTGTTTAGGGTCTGTCTGTCTGTATTGCCAGCTATTTTCAAAATTTATTCATGGGAAGTGAGTGGTGGATGACAGTGGTGGCAGCATGATGCTAATATCACCAGGCGAGTAATCCAAACAACAAATGTCTTGAGGACATAGGTTCAAATCTTGCCATGGTACATGGTGAAATTTGAATTGAAAATTTATTTTTAAAATCCAGAATTTGAAAAAGGTACAATGGCATCCATTGTTAATTGCTGTTTTAAAAACACATACTAGTTCCCTAATCCCCTTTAGGGGAGGAAATCTACCATACTTACCTTGTCTGGCCTACATGAGACTCCAGACTCACAGCCCATGAACAATTTGTTTTTAAAATGTCTGCATCATTTACTGGGCCAGTATTTGTTGTTCATCCCTAGTTGCCCAGAGAATAGTTAAGAGTCAACTTCATTGTGGGTCTGGTATAGACAAGACCAGGGAAGGATAGCGCTTTCCTTTCCTAAAGGACATTTGTGAAACAGATGAGTTCTTAAATCAATTGATAATGTAATCAATTACATGGTTGCCTTGGTCCTATATCCAGCTTAAAATGAGTGAGACGGCACTCAACATAAATATCCTCCTGCCAAAAGGTGAGGTCTGGATCATTCATTTCCCCTCAGAGTACATTTGGTTTTACTTCTTTTTCAGTTTGATCTGCCTCATGATTTTTTTTGTGCGTGAGTAGCTATTTGACTGCTTGCTGTCTGTAACAGGGGTTATAAGCCTTAAGAGAAGCAGTGAGAGCAGAAAAAGCCCATTAGCAGGCAAGGGGAAAAATCCAAATCAAGTAACTGTGAAAAGAGGTAGATTATTGGACACCTAAAGCAAATTTGATCCGTTAAGGGAAGTTTTGTACCTAAAGTAAAATCTTTGCTTCTAAAAATACTAATCTGAGGAACACAGTTAAGTCTTCCAGCAGTGGGTTCTGACATTTCTGAATGATTTACTTAATAAACAGTTAACGACAACAATTTAAGAGAACTTTTATAGGCATAAAGAACATGGATTGAGAATGAAAAAGTCAGAAATGAAAATTGCTGTTGCAATTTGAAATACTAAAGCCCTCACAGTGAAGTTAGTAAATCTGAATATCAATTTTGATGGTTTGAACGACAATTAAAAAAGTTAATTTGGCAACTTTTATTGATCTTAGCTCCTAAAAACTCAGGGAAAGAAAATGATCGTAAAATGTCAAATGAAGCACGGAAATAGCTTGGATGCAGAAACAGTTGTTACAAAGAACATCACATCTTCGACACAGTCAAAAATTCATTGAATCTTTCTGAGTGAAGCTGTTTTGGGAAAGTTTATGCCCACAGATCATTTAGAAATCTTCCAGTCCTTTTGGAAGAGGAGTAATGTCATTCATCCCTATGAGGACGTCACATTGGTAAAGGAAAATTGAACATTACATTCAAAGAAGCATTTAAAACAGCAGATACCCCAATGGCATCAGAGATAATAGGTACTGAAGATGCTGGAGAATCTGAGATAACAAGCGTGGGGCTGGATGAACACAGCAGGTCAAGCAGCATCATAGGAGCAGGAAAGCTTGACGTTTCGGGCCTAGACCCTTCATC
>JAHRHZ010000053.1:19439491-19457284 GCA_024137785.1 Ginglymostoma cirratum
GGGTGTGGGTGAGTGTGTGTGGGGGGGTGTGGGTGTGTGTGTGTGGGGGTGTGTGTTATGTTATTTAGAAGCATAAACCTTACGGTTTAACATTACAAACAATTTGTTAACCGGTATCTTTTGTATCTGCATTGAATGAGCTTTACAGTAATAAAATTATTGATTTACTAAGAAAATCGATGCATGTTTTTACTCCAAGTCTAATGTTGACAAAGCATAGAAGTGGTCATATTGGTACCTATTTAAAACAATTACATTTATATTGCAACCGCTGGAGATAGTAGGATTACAGAAAGACAGTGCACTCTGCATCTCAGTTATAACACCCTCTTGAAAATATTCAGTGACTAAGCTCCAGTAGGCTTCTGCGGTAAAGAGTTCTAAAGACTCACAAACTCTCTGGGTGAAGAAATTTGTTCTCATCCCAATGCTAAATGACTTGCCCCTTCTACTGAGAGTGCATCTCCTGGGCTAGACCTTACCCCTATCACACACCACCATGCCCTCCCATCGTCCCTCACCCAAAGCCAAAGGAAACCATTTAACTACATCTATCCTGTCACACCCAGTACGAATGTTGTATGGGAGCGCAGTAGAGATTCAATATTGCAAATGTTGAGGCATTTTGACAGGGAACATAGGGTAAAACTGTTCCTACAGACTACAGGGCTACAGCAACAAGTGGGCACAGATTTAATATAATTGGCTGAAGAACCAGTGGGAGGGTGGCGGTGGAGGTTAGAGAGGTTTTTTTTTCTGTAGTGGGTTATGACAAACGCAGCATCTCAATCTCAAGCAAATTCACCAGTAATTTACAGAAAGGGATTTTTTTAATGATTTGGGCAGAAGCAAACAACCACTCTTAGAAAAGAGCAGAGACGTGGGATGAAGTGAATAGCTGTACTGAAGGGCCAGCAGACTCCAATGGGCTGAATGATCTCTCCTTCTCTCTCTACCTCTATGTTGTGTCACACACTGACTAAATAAATTTTGCCAACTCAACTGAACCATTTCATGAAAATAATCAAACCTTTCTTCATCTCTCAAAGGCAGCAGACATTGAGGAATGGGCACAAGATGGTAACTTCAATTATCCAGCCCTCTCTGCGGGGAATGTCACTTTGAAACCACGTTCCATTTCTTATTCTTTCTTCCAAACATGTGGAAATGCTGAAATCATTGAGGATAATTGGAATGAGGCTTAAGTAAAGCAGGCCCACGCCTTAATAATTGGCCTAATTGCAGTATTTTGTGCCTGCGCAGGAAAGCTTTTACTGTTTCTCTGCCCAGTTAAACACAACCTGGCAGAATTTCAACCCAGACCTAGTTTCCACCCAAAACTCAATTTTCTGCCTGGCTTCGCCCAAAACAAGAAGGCTTTCCAACAGGTCGAGGAAACCTCTCCATCACTTGCACTAGCTCTGCTCAACTGTTACTGAGCTTTCCCTGAAGTAAAAACACAGATTCACTTCCTCAAAGGTTAATGTGACTTGTATGTGATTCTTTGGACACTCTTCCAAGGAAAAATGTTGAGTATGTCTTACTCTTAATCCAATTCCCTCTGAGACTGGCTGGAGGGAGATGGATTCATCCTCAGTGGACCCTAGCACAAAACGAGTGATCTCAACAGTTAAATGCCTGATGATCTTTGCCGCTTTTGTACCAACATGAGAAAGTGAAGAGTAAAACATACAGTTGATGTCACCTACTTCCAATTCCCAAAATGCAATGAGGGACGTGAGCTATACAGAGAAACAGTTACACAGGGAAGCTGAGATTGTTAACATTAGAATGGAGAAGATTACTGGGTACAAATGTTTTTTTTTTTATTTATACATTTGCGTGAAGTGAGTGTCGCTGGCTGGTTCCAGTATTTATTGCTTGTCCCAAGTTGCCTTGAGAAGGTGATGGTGAGCTAGTTACTAACTGGTTGCCTAGCCCACAATGGTATTGGGTTCCTTGAATATTGTTGGAGCTTGCTTATCCAGATGAGTAGGGAGTATTCCCATCACACTCCTGCCTTGTAAATGGTGGACAAGTTTTTGGGAAACACAAGGTGAGTTAGTCATTGAAGGACTCCCAGCATCTGACCTGGTCTTGTAACCAGTGTTTATATGGCTGCTCCAGTTCAATTTCTGGTCAATGGTAACCCTGAGAAGGTTAACAGTTGATGATTCAGCAATAACATTGCCATTGAAATACAAGGCATGTTGGTTAGATTCTCCCTTGTTGGAGACGGTCATTGTCTGGCACTTGTGTGGTGCAAATGTCTCTTACCAGCCCAACAATGAATAAGAAGAAACTGGCTCTTGTGACAAAAAAAGCTGGCAAACATGAGACACAAATGTGAGGTGATTGACAAATAAGAAAAACAGGCAAAATAAGGCAAAAGATTATGATACGATACGTACTTATGATCTGGAATGCATTGTCTGAAAGAGATGTGGAAGCAGATTCAACAGGAAATTCTCTTGACGAAGGAGCAGCACTTCAAAAGCTTGTGATTTTAAATAAACTTGTTGCATTATAACCTGGTGTCGTGTGACTTCTGACTTTGTCCACCCCAGTCCAACGCCGGCACCGCCACATTATGACAAGTGATAAAGACAACAGAGCAGATTTGATGTAGAGAGATAAAAGGTACTGCAGATGCTGGAGAATCCGAGATAACAAGGTGTGGGGCTGGATGAACACAGCAGGCCAAGCAGCATCATAGGAGCAGGAAAACTTGACATTTCGGGCCTAGACCCTTCATCAGAAATGGTCCATTTTGGCCTGCTGTGTTCATCCAGCCCCACAGATTTGACGTAGATGTTAGAAGAGGGTTAGAAATAAATTCAGAAATAATTTGACAAAGATGAAGGATGAGCTAATATGAAAAATTAAGTCTCTAACAAGGAAAACCTCTTCAGATGTTACATTCGATCCAGTTTCCTGTCTGCTCCAGGAATTGACAGTCAGTAAAGTTTCTGTGGAAAGAAATACCCATGCAATGTATATGCTGAGATGGATGATAACAGTTCATGTACACAACACAAGAGAAATGAAGAAATGCTTGCAATTGTAAGAGCAGACTAAAGCTTCAGACATCTCTTCCAATGGTCAAAGTGGAAAGCATCAGGAAGAGGGGTTGACCTGGGGGTAGCTACATAACAGATGTCACAAAGTGGTTGCAGGTGAGCTATAGTGAGGGGGCTACATTACAGTAGATCTCCCAATGATAGTAGTTAACAGCAGTAGTGTGGTGAAGACTGGGAATGGGATGGAGAGGTACAAATCTGATAGCTCTTCCAAAGAGTTAGCACAGATATAATGAGCCAAATAGCCTCCCTTCTGTGCTATGTCATTCAAAGATTCAATGTGAATATCACGGGATACAAAGCAGCAGAGAATAAACAACAGAGCTAAAGGAAAAGGAAAGATGAAAAGACATAGTTTTAAAAGATGATTTATTATGTGAAGGAGTGAGACTACACAGATACAATTCTGGAGGAACACAGCAGGCCAAGCAGCGTCAGAGGAGCAGGAAAGCTGACGTTTCAGGTCGGGACCCAAACTTGTCTGAAGAAGGGTCCTGACCCAAAACGTCAGTTTTCCTGCTCCTCTGATGCTGCCCGGCCTGCTGTGTTCATCCAGCTCTACACTGTGTTATCTCTGACTCCAGCATCGGCAGTTCCTACTGTCTCACAGATACAATTCTTCCCTTTTCTGGATCAGAGAGGTTGAAGAGCATTGCAGGAACATAAATCCCTTCATTGAGAACAAACCTTATCTCATTTCAGCCCAATCCTTCTGTGGCAAGGTTAAGGCGTGCATCATGTGACAGTGACGTTGATGAGGTTAGCTGCTATTGAGACGAAGCTAACAGCAAGTTGGAGCAAGTCACCCCACAATGTGTGGCAGTTTACAGATCCCTTCTTCACCACACTTTACTGGAACGATTCATCATAACAGTGAGCACCATTGAACTTTCTATTGCCCTGCCAAGAGGTTATGTAGAACACAGAACAGTTAGAAAATAGAATCCCTACAGTGTGGAAATAGACCCTTTGGCCCAACAAGGCCACACCAACCCTCAGAGCACCCACCCAAACCCATCCCCCTATAACACACCTAATCTACATATCCCTGAACACTCCAGGGTAATTTAACATGGCCAATCCATGGCCTAACCTGAACATCTTTGGACTGTGGGAGGAAACCAGAGCACCCTAAGGAAACCCAAACAGACACTGGGAGAGTGTGCAAATTCCACACAGACAGTCACCTTTAGAGGGTGGAATTGAACCTGGGTCCCTGGCACTGTGAGGTGGCAGTGCTAACCACTGTGCCACTGTGCCGCTCCAGTTCAGTACTGGAACAGGCCCTTCGGCCCACCATGTCTGTGCTGACCATAATACCATTCTAAACAAATCCCACCTGCCTGCACATGGTCCTTACCCTGCCATTCCATGCCTGATCATGTGTCTTTCCAGATGTGTTTTAAATGTTGTTATTGTATCTGCTTCTACCACTTCCCTCGGCCGGGCATTCCAGGCACTTACCACCCTCTGCGTAAAAATCATGCCTCGCACATCTCCTTTAAACTTCCCCTCTCACTTTACACCTATTTCGAACCTGGGGAAAATACGTCAACTATCCATCCTATCCATACGTCTCATAAATTTATCAAGATCTATATACCAGGTCACCCCTCAGTCTTTGACGCCCTAGTGAAAACAATCCAAGATTGCCCAATCTCACCTTTTGGTAATACTCTCTAATCCAGGCAATATCCTGGTAAACCTCGTTTGCACCCTCTCCAAAGCCTCCACATCCTTCCTTTAGTATGGTGATCAGAACTGTACACAATACTTCAAAAGTCTTAAACAGCTACAGCATGACTTGCTTTTGTACGCAATGCCCTGACTGATGACGGCAAGCACGTTACTTGCCTTCTTTACCACCTTATCCACTTGTGTTGCCACTTTCAGGGAGCTATGGACTTGCACCCCAAGATCCCTCCGTATATCAATGTTCTTAATGGTTCCACCATTGACTGTATATTTTCCTTTTGCATTTGACCTCCCAAAATGCATCACTTTACACTTGCCCAGCTGAAACGCCACCTGCCATTTCACTGCCCAACGTTCCAACTTCTCACCCAGCAAGTTAGTGAATTTGTGATACTGTGAGTGATGAATGTATAGCTGTCACCTTTGGAGTGCGGGGGATGTGTGATGAACCATCCCAGCAACAAATACCATCACAGGATGTCCAGCAGTCTTGGCAATAAACAGTCAGTCACTAAAAATGTAACTAATCATGATCTTTGATATACTACTTGTAACACACATCGAAAGACCCGGCTTTGGAGAAAACCATTTATAAAAATCGATTAAAACTATTGCACTAATATAATAGTTTAAAATTAAGTTTAGATAGTTCAAATGTTCATTTTGGTTCATGATCATCCTCCTCTGGTATTTGGAACAGGACTTGAAATATCAGTTTTTGTCGTAAATCAGGTTTCACCATAACCCACTCATACTGTTGTGGGATCCAATGTTCGTAATCAGAGGAACATAATGGGCCACCTGACAAATATGTAAGTAACTTGATGGGGTGCACACAGAACACTGAAACTTCTGCCAGATGGAACAAGAGCAAAATCTGAACTGTATCTGCACATTAGTGCATACAGTGTGTGCCACATTAAAATTATTACCTCACTGTTGTGGGGAATGTTTCAACAAAATCTGCACTGCCAAAGCGTGACGCAAACCCTACGTCAGGAATGTAGGTGTGGAGGTCAACATGTTTCACATCTCTTATGTTTAATTTGGAACATCAGTCTTTTCCAATCCATAAGGAGATGACCAAAGCCTAGAAGTTGGAATCTTAAAAAGAAACAAGAAAAGAATGTTTCACGTGGCTCAGCTTGTGCCCGCATATTGATGAATCTTGTAGTTTCAGGCACGGAAAAAACATGCTCAGTGTTCAGGGCACTTTCCATTTTCTTACAATTGCAACTTGCCCTTAGATAGCCTCCATTATGTAGTAAAACATCTCCCAAGGTCCTTCACAGGAGTGTGGTCAAACAAATTTTGACCCTGAACCACCGATAGCCATATCAAAGCAGATGATCAGAAGCTTAGGGGAATCAATGATTTGGGTCTCCCAGCTATAGGAAAGATGTTGTTAAACTTGAAAGGGTTCAGAAAAGATTTACAAGGATGCTCCCAGGGTTGGAGGGTTTGAGCTATAGGGAAAAGCTGATGTTATTTTCCCTAGAGTGTTGGAGGCTGCCGGGCTACCTTATAGAGGTTTATAAAATCATGAGGGCCATAGATAAAGTGAATAGTTAAGTTCTTTTCCCCAGGGTAGGGGAATCTAAAACTAAAGGATATAGATCAAAGAATCCCTACAGTGTGGGGGCAGGCCCTTTGGCCCAACAAGTTCACACCGACCCTCAGAGCATCCCACACAGAACCATCCCCCTATAACCCACCTAATCTACACATCTCTGAGCACTACGGGCAATTTAGCATGGCCAATCCACCTAGCCCGCACATCTTTGGACTGTTGGAGCAAACCTGAACAAACCCACACACGACACGGGAAGAATGTGCAAACTCCACACAGACAGTCATCTGAGGGTGGAATCAAATCCGGGTCCCTGGCGCTGTAAGGTAGCAATGCTAATCACCGAACCACCGTGCTGCCCCTTTAGGTGAAAGGGGAAAGATTTAAAAGGGACCGAAGGGGCAACTTTTTCATTCAGAGGGTGGTGCGTGTGTGGAATGAGCTGTCAGAGGAAATGATGGGGGCTGGTACGATTACTATATTTAAAAGGCATCTGGATGGGTATATAGATAGGAAGATTTAGAGGGATTTGGGATAAATGCTGGAAAATGTGACAAGATTAATTTAGGATATCTGGTCGGCATGAACGCGGTGGACCGAAGGGTCTGTTTCTGTGCTGTACATATCTATGACTCAATGATTTACGAGTATATGAAATAGGAGCAGAAATAGACCTTTGGCCTCTCCAGCATGCCCCCACTACTGAATTAGATTAAGTTTGGGCTGGCTGTGTTTCAAATTCCACATTCCCATCCAGCAGCATACTAATGACCTTTGAAGCTTCTGCTCAACATAAATTTACCTACCGCTGTCTTAAAAAATATTAATTACCCCACACCCTCTGCCTTCCACCACAGTGTGTTCCAAAGTCACCACAATGCTCCAAGAGAAAATAAAATTCTCCTCACCACTATTTCGAAAGGATGACACCTAACTTCGAAACAATACCCCTCGTCCTGGGCTCAGCCACAAGAAATTTAACAACCTTTCCATATTCACCTTGTTAAGGCCATTCAGGATCTTACACACTTGAATCAGCTCATCCATCAACTCTTCGAACTCTGTCTCTCCACTTCTGTCTCTTCTACAAATCACATTGGATGTGATTCAACAGAGGCTCATCAAAGAGCCATATCAGATTCATAATGTTAACTCTGTTTCTCTATCCCCCAGCTGCTAGATCTGCTGAATTTCTCCAGCACATTTTTATTTCAGATTTCCAACATCTGCAGCATTTTACTTTTAAAGTCAAAATAAAACTAATGGCTTAACGTATTTATGATGATGACATGAATCTAAGGTTTAAACATTTTATCTCAATAATGCTACAGAGGTCTTGCTTAGCAATGTTGCATTTCGGTCACTGTTCCATAATTACTTGGTGGTTACTAAAAGAAAAATTGTCACAGCAGTAACCAAAATCCAACTGCCCTTCTTTTTAAAACATCACTTGAGGAGAGGTTGAGTACTCTGGGTCTGTACTCAATGGAGTTTAAAAGGATGGTGTACGATCTCATTGAAATTTACAGAATACTGAGAGGCCTAGATAAGGTGGACATGGAGGAGATGGTTCGACCGGCAGGAGAGACTAGGATTTGAGGGCACAGCCTCAGAGTGATGGGGGAAACTGTTTAGAACTGAGACAAAGAGGAATTTCCTCAGCCAGAGGATGGAAATCATTGTCATAGAGGGCTGTGGAGGCCAAGTCATTGAGTGTATTTCAGACAGAGATAGGTGGGATTAGTAAGGGGCATCAAGGATCTAGGGGAGAAAGCAGAAGACTGGAGTTGAGAAATGTATCAGCCAAGATCAAATGGTGGAGTGGACTCAGTGTGGCGAACAACCTAATCCTGCACCTAGTCTTGTTATCCAGTGGAAATAAACACAGTGCATCTAAACTTTCCTCACCAGGCAATCCATTCATTCCAGATATCAATCTGGAAAGCCTCTATTGAACCACATCCAATGTGATTTGTAGAAAAGATAGAAGTGGACGGACAGAGAGATTTAGGCAGGGAATTCAAGACCTGAGGGCTCAGGCAACTGAAGAGGTGGTCTTCAAAGGATGAGGGATTTATATTGGAGTGCATGAGAAACCAGAGCTGGTGAGCTCAGAGATTGTGGAAACTTGTGGGACTGGATGGTGAGAGGTTAGGAAGTGTGCCATGTTCTTTGCAGACAGAAAATACACATACACCTGCTTCGATTCAGTATGACAGCCATTCATTAGTTCTTTTTGAGGGTAATGTGCTGACCAATCAGAGGCAATGTGGCTGGTTTAAAATATAAAGAAAACCTGGCTGTTAACTGTATCAGCTTTAATGGGTGCATTATCCATGGGAACTTTTCTACCAATCAGAGTCCACTTATGAATGTATCAACACTCTCCTCTCATGCACATTCAATGCAGGTTTCCCCTTGAAGTGGTATTCTTGTGAAATGTCCTGACTGCAAAGCTTTGACAAAATGCCTTTTTTGCAGCAATATTGAAGAAATAGAGATAGTGTGGGAAACTGGCTTTGAGGAAGTGATTGGATATGATCAAGAATGGGAGGTTCTGGCAGGTGGGCTGAGTGGTCTACTTTTATTCGTTTGCTCCTACAACCTCAGGTGGCATGGCGGCTCAGTGGTTAGCACTGCTGCCTCAGAGAACCAGGGACCCTAGTTCAATTCCAGCCTTGGGGACCTGTCTGTGCGGAGTTTGCGCATTCTCCCTGTGGCTGCATGAGTTTCCTCCTACAGCCTAGGTCAATTAGCCATGCTAAAGTGTCCAGGGATGTGGAGCAGCTATAGGAAGTGTAGCAGACTGGGTCTTGTTGGGAGGTTCTTCACATGGTCAGCGTAGACTTGCCAGGCCAAATGGCCTGTTTCCACACTGCAGAGATTCTATGAAGCCCATCAAATTCATGTAAAACATTTCCCCTCAAGCTTCTTTTCTTCCCATCACAATATTATATAATTGTGAATGTAATTACATTTACCACCACTCCAACTCCTCCCCCCACCAAGTCCCACACATTATGAAAACATTCTTAAATTGGCTCAAGTGGAGTATGTTGTTCATTAGTGTTATGAAGTCATGTAGCGTAATCATGAATTGGAAGGCAGAAAGCTAGAATTTTGTTTGTAACAAATGATAAGGCAGAAGAGTGCATGGTTCATTTAAGAGACAAAATACTTTTCTAAACCTATAGATTTATATAGAAAAAAAAAAGTCTGTATGTAGCTGTAGATGTACAGCCAGTTCTGAAATTGAAACATGTATCAATTGGCTGTATGGCGTGTTTTGATGTTTTGGCAATCAGCTGGAATCAGCCGATTAATTTAAACCAAGCACTTAGCAATTGAAAGCCAATTGAATTTAAATCTGATGGTTTTGACAACTTTGGACCAATGCTATTGTAAGAAAATTGATGTGTCATCCAAGGTATATAAGGAGAGGGTTTTTGAAAATCGGTGTGACAGTGAACTACTATCTGAGAAATAATCATCTCGCTCTCACAAGAAGTCACTAGGTCCTTTAAGAAAGCACCATCTATCCATAAAAGGTGTCATGGCACTTCTATATAAGAGTCCTCACAGAAGACTTTGCAGAGAAATCATCGCAGGCAGCCAGATCAGAGAAAGAAAGGCATTTATGACTTGAGAACAGCAGAAGAAAGGCACGTCGACTTTGACAGACTAAGCTTCAATTTATTCTCCTTTTACTTGGGTTTATATGTGGAATTTGTGTTTATTGGAACAGCATATCAGTAGAATTTAGTTCAGTTAGAGAATAGTCAGTAGATAAGGGGGAACTGTTCAGGTTGTTAGTAATTGTGTTAATTTGTTCACTGTTAGGGTTAAATAAATAAATAGTTACTTGTTACTTGTGAATATCAGGGATTTTCTTTCATTTAACCAAACTTTTTAACAGATTATAAAGGCGAGGTGAGCTTCTCTAGGTGTTTTGGATTTGATTATTAGAAGGGACCCTCTACTCCCAGCATTACAGATTCGGGGCTTGTGTTTCGGTTTAGTTATCAGAGTGGTTCAAACTCCTGTCCGTAGCATTAGGTTATCTCTCTGCCTGGTTTCCTATTGACTCTTGATGTCTAAATGCTCTTCAGTGTTAAGGGAATTAGAGAATATTATTGCCAAATCAGGACAGTATAATGAAAAGCATATTATATATATATATATGAATTTTGATTGTTTTAAAAAGAGAGGCAGGTGGCTTGTGGCCACTGCAGTGAGGAATATTTTTTGCAAGTCAAGACGGAACAGTGACCTAAATGCAAATTGCTTAGCGCGGCCTTTGCAGTGTTAATGGAGTAAAATGTTATACTTTTGGGTTGATTTGACTTGAAAGTAGAAAACTCAAGAGTTCAGAAGAATCAGGGATCACGTTCAGAATCAAGCTTTTCAGTTCAGATCAGCCTATACTGGAGTTCAGTTCAGAAGTAAATCTTACTTTCTTTCCTAGTAGCAGTTTTTCGGTTGAATTCAGCGAAGCCAGTCACCAGAGCAGAAGCAGATCATCAGATGCCATTTCCGCCACCTCCAGCAAGATGCCACCACCAGGCACATATTCCCCTCCCCTCCCTTGTCTGCCTTCCGCAGGGACCATTCCCTCCAGGACACCCTGGTCCATACTTCCTTCACCCCCAACACCTCTCCACAGCCCTACGGCACCTTCCCCTGTAACCGGCGAAGGTGCAACACCCGCCCATTTACCTCCTCCCTCCCCAGTATCCAAGGGCCCAAACATACCTTCCATGTGAAGCAACACTTCACCTGCACTTCCCAGAATCTAGTTACTGCATTCACTGCTCACAATATGGTCTTCTCTACATTGGAGAAACGAAGCGTAGACTTGGCGACTGCTTCACAGAACATCTACGTTTGGCTCACAAAAAAAACCCTGGACTACCTGTTGCCTGCCACTTCAATGCACCACCCTGCTCCCTGGCCAACATCTCTGTCTCTGGCTTGCTACAGTGTTCCAGTGAAGCCCAGCGCAAGCTGGAGGAACAACACCTCATTTTCCGCTTGGGGACCCTACAGCCCTCCGGACTCAATATTGAGTTCAATAATTTTAAAGCCTAAACTCTCCCATGTCCCAGCCCCCCACCCCACACACCAGGCCTTGTTACCACATAGCCTGCCACTACACACCCCCTGTTGTTAGTCACTAACAGTCCCCTTTAACAACTATTCACCCTCCCGGCCTGATCGTTAGCAACTCCTTTGTCTGTCCAACTGTCTTTCTCTCTCTTTGGGCTGTATCCTATCGTTTACTCCCTACCCCACCCACCTCCCTATTTTCTGCATATAAACTATCGTTTTCCCAGCCACTATCAGATCTGAGGAAGGGTCACCAGACCCGAAACGTTAACTCTGTTTTCTCCTCCACAGATGCTGCCAGACCTGCTGAGCTTTTCCAGCAACTTCGTTTTTGTACCTCAGGAGAAGAATCTAGTTTGGGAAGCTTCCAGGCCAGGTAAGTTTAGATGGGAAATGGCAAGAAGTTCAGGCTGTCATGAGAGATAGAGAGAGAGAAAGAGAGACTGGTGGTGGTTAAAACCAAGGGCCATCATGTCTCAAGCTAAGGGTGAGGTTGAGAGGTAGGATTTAAACCCACACTCCTGGTCTCGCTCCACATCACAGATCAGCAGTACAACCAACTGATACCTTCTGGCTAGGGTGAGAATTCCTTGATTATGTTTTCTACTACTTTGTGCCTCCCTTAACGAAGAGTTGTTTGGAGTATATTTTTATTCTAATGTACTATGACTCCTGGACCATGTCGTTGTACAGCTGAAGACTGTGGCTCACTATCTGATAATATGGTCACACTCTCCATGATGCCAAGAAATTTCTGAGGTGATCCTTGACATAAATATAAGGGCAACAAAATATTTAGTCTGGATCACTCCCTTCTCCTCAGAAGACTTTAGATTTTCCTTCAACTATAGATTGTACGACATGAAACTTTTTGTGTGGCTATCTATCTGAATTCTTGTTGCTATGAAACTATAGAATCATAGAATCCCCATAGTGTGGAAGCAGGCCATTTGGCCCATCAACTCCACACCAAACCTCCAAAGAACATCCCACCCAAACTGAGACCCTTACTCAACCCCTGTAACCCTGCATTTCCCCATGGCTAATCCACCCAGCCTGCACATCCCTGGATACTATGGGCAGTTTAGTACGGCCAAACCGCCCTAACCTGTACATCTTTTCTCTGCTTTATTAACAGGGCCATAAAGTACAACAGCAAGGAATTGATGTTGAATTTGTACAAGATACTTGTTAGACCTTAGCTAGAGTTGAATTTCTGAAAATTACTGATTATTTAACAGATAAAGCATTTTATTGAAATAGCTAGGTACTGCCTGTGTCTGAGGTTTATTTTCTCCACAGCCATGACAGTACTTTCAGGGTCTAGTATTTACCCGAAATACGATACTGATTTCTCAGTGATTTTTATGGTTTTCTACCTTAGGAATTGCTGATTTCCTAGGCTAAGGTTGGCTTGCTCCTTTCAGGAATGATCTATGTTAGCTCAGTTGGCTGGACAGCTAGTTTCCAATGCATAGTGATACCAACAGTGTGGATTCAAATTCCCACAACTGGCTGAGGTTACTATGAAGGACTCTTCCTTTCTCAATCACTCGCTCCCCATCTGAATGGCTTTCTCCAGGGTCAGGTCTTTTTTGGACTTTAGTCATTCAGGGTCATCTGCAATTACCACTGCAATTCTGTCTCTTCTGAATCTTGAAGTCATCGTAAACATATTTCTCCACTAAGCATCAATGCTTATTTTTTGATGTTGAACTTTTCTGTTAAATCCTGTTCTTTCAAGAACTTTGTAGTTCTGAGGTTGAAGTAATTTTCATACTTTCACTACCTCTTTAAAAGTATGTTTTTTTTATCCTACAAAAGTATCAGCTATTCTCTCAGTTGTATACGGAAATGCATCTACTTGTTTAGCTTCTGATTTCGAACATAACTTGGAAGCTGCTCTGCAACTCAGAAGTTGTTTTCTCCATGATGTCAAATTCTGTGCTCTATTTCGTCCATCTCTGAAATTAAGCCTTCCTAGCAATGTTATTACTGATGCCATATCTTCCTAATATGATTATGCATTTTGCTTGATCAAAATACTTTTAACTTAACAGTAATAGCAGCTTGATGCTCACTGCCAGAAGATTTTCTAAAATTCTAAAATTGAGCATGTCCACATTCATTGCTGCTTCACTGTATGAATTATTGCTAGCTTAATCAAAGTTTTACACCCAGAGTGGTGTGTACATTATAAGTCTCACATCTGGAGTGCAGTTTACGGCAATGGAATCACATCTGGAGTACTGTGTACAGCGTGGGCCTCACATCTGGAGTGTAATGTACAATGGGGGTGTCTCACATCTGGAGTGGTGTGTACAGTATGGATCTCACGTCCACAGTGCACAGTACATTATGGGTCTCACATCTGCTGTACTGTGTACAGTAGGGGTCTCACATCTGGTGTGCAATGTACAGTGGGAGGGTCTCACATCTGGAGTGCACTGTACAGTAGGGTTTCACATCTGGAGTACTGTGTACAATAGGGGCCTCACATGTGGAGGAGTGTGTACAAAACTGACTTTCTCATTTAAGGAAGAATGGAAATATGTTGAAAGCTGCTGAGAGAAGGTTTACCAGACTAACACCAAAAATGGATGGGTTGGCTTACAAGGAAAGAATGTAAAGGATAAGTTTGTATTAGCTGGAATTTAGAAGCGTAAAAGGTGAGTGGTTGAAACAGTTAAGATTCTGAGGGGACTCTAAAATAAAACAAAGTACTGAAAATCTGGATCAAAACAGAAATTGCTGGAGAAACTCAGCAGGTTTGGTAGCAAATGTGGAGAGAAAAAAAGGTGAACATTTTGAGTCCAGTGGCCTTTCAATTCAATGCTAATTCAATTGTTAACTTTAAATCCGAATTGGAAAATTTTTGTTAAGCATGATTATCAAGGGATATGTGCCTAAGTCAGGCCTATGGAGTTAGGCCACAGATTAGCCATGATCTTATGATGAAGCAGGCTCGTTGGGCTGAATGGCCCCCTCCTGCAGCTATCTTCTATGTTTCTATGTCCAAATGCAGTAAGAACTGGACTATATCCAGACTTAGATTGATAATTGGCAAGTAATGTTTATGCCACAGAGTTGTCAGACAATGACCGTTGCCAACAATGGAGAATGAAGCAATTGATTCTTGAACAAAAAAATTGCTGTTGAAACTCAGCAGGTCTGTCAGCATCTGTGGGTAGAGAGGAGAGTTAACCATTTGAGTCCAGTGACTCTTCATCAGAACTCTGTTTCACTCTCCACAGATTCTGCCAGACCTGCCGATTTTTGCCAGCAATCTCTGTTTTTGTATCAGATCTCCAGCATCCACAGTTCTTTGTTCTATGATCTCTTCTTGACATTCAAAATCACTACTATTGTTGAATACACCAATATCAATGCTCTGGGAGGTTACCGCTGCCCACAAACCGAACTGGACTAGCTTTATAAATACTAAGGCTACAAGAGCAGGTTAGCAATCCAACTCCTGACTCCGCGGAGTTTGCCCATCATCGACAAGGTACAACTTGGGATCTGATAGAATACTCTTCACTTTCCAATAACACTCTCAAACTTGACACCAACCAGGATAAAGCAGCCCACTTTATTGGTGCGGTATCCTCAATATCTGCAAGATGAACTACAAAAAATTTCACCAAGGTACCTTAAACGGCACCTTCCAAACCCATGCCCTCTACCAACTAGAAGGACAATGGCAGCAGGTAATGGGAACCAGTTGCAAGCTGCCCTCTGAGCCCTTCACCACCCTGACTTGGAAATACATCATCGTTCCTTCAGTGTTCCTGGGTCAAAATCTTGGAAGTCCCTCCCCAAGGCCCTTGTGGGTCCACCTACAGCACAGTTCAACAAGGCACACTTCACCACCAGCTTCTCAAGAACAACTAGGGACGGGCAATAAATGCAGGCCCAGCCAGCAATGTCCTGTCCCATGAATGAACAAACACAAATGTGGGTTCAAACTTTTTAGCCATCATGGCGCACGGTTGAGCCAATCATAAAACTACTTAGCTAGTTACTGTGTTATGTGTCATGTGTACTGTGTGATGTGTAAACATCACAAGCAAGGAAGTGTGTGACAGAGCCTACAGCAGCAGGTTTTGATGCTGAGGGTAGGCACCGAGCATGGCAACTCAGGCTGATCTGCCTGGATCTCCAGCTGCAAGTGGCAATAGTTAAGGGAGGGCTCTGAGTAGGGCAGCTGAGGCAGCTGAACTTTCCTGAACTCTCTCTGGAGGAAAGGGTGTCCTTGGGGAAAGAGGCCTCACAGGGAGAAGGATCACACAAAGGATTTTGACAATCAGATATAAACCACAGATTTAATTCCCTGTAAAAACTGTGTCTTCCTTCTTGAACATTCATTTCCTTTCATGCTTGATGACCTGATGCCAGTAGAATAAAGTATCTTTGCTTCGTGATCTTTAGTCAGTTTGTGTGATCAAATCTTACGTTACACAGCTATGACCTAAATGATTGATTTAACAAGGTTGAAAAAACTTACTTCTGTTCCTAGGCTTCTCTGCTTTAATGATGTTAAGGCTCCAATCCCTGGTCAGTTTGGAAAAACTTACGTTCTCTTCACTACACTCTGTGATTCTGTGGAGTCTTTCATTGTGGTTTCTCTTCTTTGGAACCATCTACTTCTGGAAAAAGTACAATTTGTTTTGGTGTCGTACAAAACAGGAGACCATACTACAGGCTGCAATTTGCTAAATACTATACTCTTAATATGAGACATCTGCAGGGCCATTATGTTTACATCTTTTGTTGGCTGCTAACTCAAGTGTAACTGACTGAAACAACATCTCCTCTTTTGAAAGCTGCCCGTGAACCCTTCACCAAAGGAATCAGTTTCATTTCGTGGGCAAACATGAAACGTAACATAAATATTACTTCTCTTTTTTAAAACCTAAACTTAACCCAAATATTTCTGCAGGATTTTCTCGGGGGATTCTAGAGAGGAGAAGTACGCTTAGAGCGGTAGATACAATTTAGAACTGGCCTTCAGACTTCCAAGGCAAAATATCATGGTTACTGATTGTTACTGTATTCAACATTATTTCATGATGCACATTTGCACACTGCTGATGTTTTTTACAATATTCTCACCTGACGTTAGGATCAGAGGAACAGGTGTGGATTATTTACCCCCTTGAGGCATTCCATAAACGCATGGCACATCATTTACTTCAAAGGCACTTTCCAGTTCTCTCTCCATATCCCTTGATACCTTTAATAGAGTCATAGACATTTTACATCATGGAAGTAGGCCCTTCAGCCCATCATCTTGGAAACTATTGATGTCTGTCCTGAACAAACTCAATGCCTGAACTCTGTAGAGATTTCTCAAAGATTCACTACCCACTAAGTGAGGAAACTCTTTCTCGTCTCAGTGGTCAGATCTACCCCTTATTTTGAGACAATGAACTCTGGTTCTAGACCTCCCGACCCATAGCACCACCACCCTTCCACATCTACCCCAACCAGAGAGAACATCCTTTCTTCAGCGAATCTGTAGAACTCTGTTACTGATTGACATCTGAATGTGAAATCTCTTACAACATGCAGCAGAATTAAAGACAAAATCTCTCATAGGCCTGGATCTTATCATCAGGAAGGAAGTGATGGCACTCTGCACTCAGCTAGTAGAAAGCTTCGCTCAAAGATCCAGCAATCTCTGCAATGTAGGTTCCCTCTTTTACAATGTCAATTCTCACATACAGCAAACCAGAAATTAAAATGTTCAACATTGCAAAATACTGTGGATGCCGGAACTGCAAAATAACATTCTACCTGCTAGAAAAACTCAGCAGGTCTGGCAGTATCTGTGGAGGGAAATTACAGAGGTAAGGCTTTGAACCAGATAGGACTCTTCCACTGTATTGGACTTGAAATGCTAACTCTGTCTCTTCCACCACAGATTGCTGAAAATTTGACTGTCATTCAGTTTTTAATGCAACTTTACAGGCAGTGAAATAAATGACTGGGATGCACTATATGGGATTAAGACGGAACCTGAAAGTTCATTTATAAAGCTTAAAGGTAAATATCAAAATTTGCAAGTTCTTATTCAAAGGAGAGAAACTTTGACATTCTATAAATGCAAGCCTTGTTTTTCAAGGCCAGAGAAGTTGTTCAAAAGTAATCCTGAATTTAACACACTATTAAAGAAAAAACAGTCACACCTTATCAAAGTGTGACTTTTTCAAGTGGTTTCGTAATGAAACTAACACCATGAAATGGCAAGAGATAATAGGTACTGCAGATGCTGGAGAATCCGAGATAACAAGGTGTGGAGCTGGATGAACACAGCAGGCCAAGCAGCATCATAGGAGC
>JAHRHZ010000053.1:19467284-19500848 GCA_024137785.1 Ginglymostoma cirratum
ACTTGTCTGCCTCCTCTCCACCTATCCTCTCCTCTATCCATCCTCTATCCGCCTCCCCCTCTCTCCCTATTTATTTCAGAACCCTCTTCCCCTCCCCCATTTCTGACGAAGGGTCTAGGCCCGAAACGTCAAGTTTTCCTGCTCCTATGATGCTGCTTGACCTGCTGTGTTCATCCAGCCCCATGCTTGTTATCTAACTTCTACAATCTATCTTTGTAACTCAAAGTTCTTGTTTCTAAAACCACTCTTGCAAATTTCTTTTCACTCTTCTCCAATACATTCACATTTTTCCTACATTGTGGTGCCCACTGACATATGGTATCCCATCACCACATGGAGAGTCCTTGACACTGATCCAGCTCCCTCAGAACCAGCTCTTGGAGTGAACAGAACCCCTGACACTCCTGTTTATATCTGTCAGCCAGGGCTCCCTGATTGGACCAGATTAACAGCCCCAATCAGGGAACTCATATTCTGTGAGGTCTACCAGGCTGGACCTTGTTACAATTAGTAGACCCACAACTGTACACACTTCCAGCTGAGGTCTAACAAGTACCTTGTACAAGTTCAACATCAACCCTTTGTTCCTGGAAATAGGAACGTAGCAGTGGGAGGTGTAAAAGTTGCACTTTATTTACATTAATTTCAGTTGCATACCAAAATGGGAAAAGGACTGCTTTAAATCAAGGATGGTGGAAGGAGTGCTGCAGTTACTGGGACTCATTGGGAGCTGGGCTTGTACTGTTGATTTGTTAAAGCAGTGAAGGGGGATGCTTAAGACTCAGAGTGAACTTTGCCCAGAGACAGGCTGTTGCTTGGGTTACAATTAGGCCCTCTTGTATGGGTCAGGAGGCATAAACATAAGAACAACTCTCTGATTGGCTCCTGGACTGTATTTGTGTAACAACAGGGCTCTTCAGACTGCAAGAGACAGGCTTTCTGTAGTGCAGTCACCAAAAATGAGAAGATTTCCAATTCTCTCCTACCATTTGCCACAAGTCGCTCCATTTGGAGCTCCACTCTGCTCGCCAGTACTCTTTCTCTTTCTTTCTTTCCCCTTCCTTTCTTTCTCTCTTCTTCCCTGCCCCTCTGTAGTAATTCTATTCCCCCATCCACCCCTTTTAACTACCTACCTAAGGAGTCGGGTCGTGACCGGGAACCACATGCCGCGAGCTGAAAGCGCGGGTTGTGTCCTGCAGCGACGGCAGATCTAGTGTGGGCCAGAGCAATGGTGCTGGATCAAGAGTGGGCTGGCGAGAGTGGGCCGGTGAGGCAGCCCAGAGCGGGACTCTGGCAGAGGCATGGTGAGGGCTGGAGAGCCCAGAGCGGGACTGTGGCAGGGGAAAGGAAAGTCGGATTCTCTTCAGTTGTCTCTTTTTCCTTATCTTCCTCTAAGTTAATGTGAATGGCGCCATGTATGCATGGCGAAGGCACAAACTTTTCACAGTATTTTTATATTGAATACACGTGACAATAAATTATTCGATTCAATTCAATTCAAGCAGTGACCTTGCAACAGAGACTTGAAAGGCTCTGGAAATAAAGAAGTTAGGTAGCAGAAGGAATTAGATTAAGCCAAAAGAACACCAAATCAAGCCTTGTGGGATGGTGTAATTGAACTGCATTTCCTCAGTAATTTTTTTCCTCTGCCCATACCTTCTATACTTATTTCAAACACAATCAGAAATTCCTGGAAAAACTCAGTAGGTCTGGCAGCATGGCGAAGAGGAAACAGAGTTAATGTTTTGGTTCAGTGACCCATCTTCAGAACACTTTTTTTATCGATGTTTATTTGTTTGTTTGTGTCTGTATGCATATGTGAGCAGGGGTTAGGAAGAAGATGGAGCTTAAGCTGGCAGTTATGTGTCAATACTTTCACATTTTTTTTTTCTTGTGATTAGAACTGACTTATAGAATCATACAATCATACAGCACAGAAACAGACCCTTTGGTCCAACTCATCCGCCCCAACCAGACATCCCTATCTGACCCAGTCCCATTTGCCAGCTTTTGGCCCATATCCCTTTAAACTCTTCCTTTTCATATATCCATCCAGATACCTGTTAAATGTTGTAATTGTACCAGCTTCCACCACTACCTCTGGCAGCTCGTTCCATACATGCATCACCTCTGCGTGCACAAGTTACCCCTCAGGTCCTTTTAAATCTTTTCCCTCTCACCTTAAACCTATGCCCTGTGGTTTTGGACTCCTGCACCTTCGGAAAAAAACCTTGGCTATTCACGATATCCAATTAACAATTTGTGGTTAAATCCAGAAACCTGGTCAGTGTTTTCTGTTAATCCGAGTCCATCATAGAGGTAAAGTAGGGTCTTTTGAGTAATTTGGTGAAATATAACTATTCTGATGACCCTGGGAATATCAGCACACTTTTTCAAAGGGGTCAGAGACGTAGTGGTCAGTATAATTAGGGATTTGATACTGTTCTCTGCAGCCATGAGCTTGGATCCTGAAGGATAAGTTGCTTTCCAGTGCTGGGGTTAAGGACATCTCCTTGGGGCTGGACAGGAAGTTGGAGTGGAAGGGAGGAATCCTATTGGCATTGACCATGTATCAGGAAATCCACAGGTTCACAACCATGTACTGGGAGAGGGGATGTTCAGGCTTACAAAGCAAAAGGATGTGGAGGCATTGTTGATAGGATTTTTGTAAAGGAATAGGGATGTCTTGCTGCAGTTATACAGGACCTTGGTGAGGCCACACTTGAGTATTGTGTACAGTTTTTGTCTCCTAGTCTGAGGAAGGACATTCTTGCTATTGAGGGAGTCCAGCAAAGGTTCACCAGACTGATTCCTGGGATGGCAGGGCTGACATTTGAAGAAAAACTGGATTGACTGGGCTTGTACTCACTGGAATTTAGAAGAATGACGGGGGAATCACGTAGAAACATAAAATCCTGATGGGACTGGACAGGATAGATGCAGGAAGAATGTTCCTGATGTTGGGCAAGTCCGGAACTAGGGGTCATAGTCTAAGAATAATGGGTAAGCCAATCACGACTGAGATGAGGAAGAATTTCTTCACTCCAAGTTATGAGCCTGTGGAATCTTCTACCTCAGAAAGCTGTTGGGACCAGTTTGTTAGATATACTCAGGAGGGAGCTTGCAGCTAAAGGATCAAGGGGTATGGAGAGAAAGCGGGAGTGGGATACAGAAACTGCATGATCAGCCATGATCATATTGAATGGTGGTTCAGGCTTGAAGGGCTGAATGGCCTACTCTTGCAACTATTTTCTATGTTGGTACCAATGACATTGATAGGACTGGAAAGGAGGCTGTACTGAGACAATCTGAGCAGTTAGAAGCAAAATTTAAAAGCAGAACCTCCAAGGTAATAATCTCAGGATTACTACCTAACATATGGGCAAACTAGCAGAGGATAAATAAAGTCAAGGAGATCAGTGTTGGCTTAAAGATTGGGAGCATTGGGCTTTAGTTCATGGCACACTGGCACCAGTACTCCTGTAGGAGAGAAGTGTTTCGGTGGAATGGACTTCTTGTCAGCCATGCTGGTACCAATGTCCTGGCAATTCATATAACTAGGCTGTCGAGAGGGTTTTAAAGTAATGAGAGGCAGAGCATTTGGAACAGGAGGAATTTAGGCTTATGATATAAAAGGATATGGAGGCTCCGCTGAACAGCTGTTTAGGTAATTGTTACCTAATGCAGGACAGGAGGGACACTGTGTATAAACACAGTAAAGGATCAGGTTCACCTGAATCTAATTTCATTTTAAATAATAATGAAAAGGCAACATTAAGAGCTCTTTGCTTCAAATCATGCAGTATTTACAAAAAAAAATACATTACTGGCACAAATGGAGGCTGACAGATATAATCAAAGTGGGGAAGTAAACATTCAGGGGTATAAGTGAAACAATAAGAAATGATCTTGGATCTGAAGATGTACAATCTGTATGGGTGAAGGCAAGACTCAAAAAGGGGAAGATGATCCGGTCGAAGGCCCTCCTAACAGGAGTTTCACTATAGAACAAAGAATAAATCAAGATATAATGAGGACGTGTGAACAAAGGCAGTACATTAATCATGAGTGGCTTGAATCTTCATGTAAATTGGAAAAATCAAACATGCAGAGGAATCTCTGACAAAGAATTTATAAAATGTATTTTTCACCGGAGTGTAGGATGTCGATATTTGCCTTTTTGAAGTTTATAAAATCATGAGGGGCATACCTAACATGAATGGCAGGTGTCTTTTCCTTAGGGGATTTCAAGGCAACAGGGCATATTTTTAAAGGTGAGAGGAGAAAGATTAAGAAAAACAAGAGGGAACTTTTTCCACAGACAGAGTGGTTCACATGTGGAATGAACTTCCAAAGGAAGTGATGGATGTGGGTACAGTTACGATGTTTAAAAGACATTTTAATGAATAAGACATGTTTGGAGTGATACCTGTCAAGAGTAGGCAGGTTGGGACTAGTTTAGTTTGAGATTATGGTCAGCATGGACTGGTTGGACCGAAGGGTCTGTTTCTGTGTTATATGTCTCTATTAAAGGTTGAATACATTGGACTTGTACTCATTAAAGGTTAAAAGAATGAGAGAGGCCTTACTGAAACATACAAGTTCCTTAGCAGACTGGACAGGGCAGATTTGGAAAGGTTGTTTCCTCTTGTGGGACAGCAGAGAGCATAATCTCAGAGTAAGGGGGAACTTTCTTAAGACAGAGATGAGGAAGAATTTCTTTTCTCTGAAAGTATTGAATCTGTGGAATTATTTACCACAGAGGGATGTCAAGCTGGCTCGTTAAGAATATTCAAGGCTGAGATAGACTGATTTTTAATCAGGAAGGGAATCAAGGGTTATGGAGAATAGGCAGCAAATTGGAGTTGAAGATTATCAGATCAGCCATGATCTTACTCAATGACAGAGTAGACTCGATCGGCAGAATGACCACCCTCTCTGCTCCTGCATCACATCAGGTCGTCCTTTAATAATGTCTTGGAGCTATCAACCAAACTGGAAACGTAAAGTCATTCCCACCACTACTGTCAAAGTGATAGAAGTCAAACAGTTATCATACTGTTACGACAACCTTTAGATTAATGCTGACAAACTTTACAGAAACTTCAAACAGTTCTTTTTTTTGAACTCTCAGACACAGGCAGACTGTGCTTTTTCAAAATTTAAAGAGTTGTCCATTTAAATAATAATAGCATGAGAGTCTGACAGACCTTAACTACCCCTTATGAACACTTGCGTCTACGCTAAAAAAACCATAACTCATATATTGTGGGATGAGGCCCTAAGTCGACTGAAAATGGAGTGTGTCTGAACTCAGCAATGGCCCTATTGAGATCAGGTGTTCCAAATGTGTTCCAAAAGTTGAGAATCCCATCCCAAACCAGCGAAGCCAGCATGTGTTGCGACGTCGGGTTACCAGTGCCATTTTGGATAAGCTGTGGAGTCTCAATGACCTTGGTGGAAGCTAGTGGACGCATCGCAGAGATTTGGATGACCCTTAGCTTATGGAGCCTGTAAGATGGGAGCCAGCAGGGGGAGGGGGTGAGAGCATGTAACAACATTCCTGAACACTTTGTCAAGATTTTGAAACTTGTCTGGTACATGATTTACCCATCAGGCGCACCAGATTCTCACTTTCTCCATTTTGTTTGACTGATAACAAGGAAGAATTCTGGCTGCTTGTCCAACATAGTAACAAGGAAGATTCTCCTCTGATAGAACAATACAGCGCAGAACAGGCCCTTCGGCCCTCGATGTTGCGCCGCCCAAATAGTTAGCTGCTCACCTGTCAAACTATTTTGCAAAAGAAAATGGCACTTTGTAATTCTCTCCTTGAAAATTTATTTGCTTTTGATATTTTCAGTTATATTAACAAATCTTTTGTTCAAGTAAAGATTAACGAATAGCAAAATCTCATTATTGACAGCACTTAACAAAGTTGCCTTGAAGCATTAGTGGCCACATCCCTTTCAGTCAACATAGTATTTACACAGTTGATACAGTCAGTCAGAGAAAGGCAAATTAATTAAATTACGTAAACAAGCTGACCCAGATTACACTTGTTTTCATTGAAGTTTTTTACGGAAAAATTGTACTACACTTCAAGAGCTGACTATCAAGCTGTTTAGTCAAAAAAATGCCAGCACTTTTGACCCTAAAAAAAACTTCGTCATAGTTGCTCTATAGTTGACTAATGAAATCCCTTTCGCAGTGCCTTGTTTTTCACCATAGAAAACTTGCTGACAAACACAAGTCCGTAGTGGCTATCAACCAAGTACTGGTAAGTCTTGCTTCTGGAGGCAGGAGGATCGGCAACAACTACTTGGGAAGCCAGCTGCAATGCTGCGCTGCTGGGAACAATGTAGTGTGATGTTTTTGTAACATAATCCACCAGTCGATCGTACTGTTGTTCAGAAAGTCTTTCTCGAATGCCATCTCCCTAGACAAGACAGAAAGAAACCGTGTCAAAATTGAGCAGCCAATTCAATGGTTAAGCCAGAATCACTTCTATGCCAGCTCTCAGACTTACCCCTTGGATTTACTGGAAGTACTGTGTAATTATACGCACAGGAATAGACCACACAGATGTACAGTGTGAAGGATATCCTCCACATGTGCTTATGCACCACACAAGCATCCTCCCACATGATTCTACTTTTATTGGCATTTTCTTTTATTAATCTTTCCCTCATTCACAGTTTCCCATCAATGCTATTCACCTCAACAGCTTCATGTCTAACTCCCTATGGACTTCTCTGAGCCCTAGTTTCACAGAACTTGTGACCCAATTTAATCTACAGTGAGCTAATATGCTCACCTGGTGCCTCTTCAGCTGCAGACTAGCCTCGATACATGGGCTGACTTTCAAGTCTCTCCCATGTTCCAGGGTCACGTTATCATGAAGGTCTCACCAATATGAATGGGGATTAATCACAAGCCATGCCAAGAAAACACTCCAGTCGAAGGTTCACTCACAAGTTAAAATTTGGATGAAAGAGCCAAGAAGGAAGATGATGGGGAACACTCCTTGTAGGTCTGGAGAAATCTACAAATTGAGCGAAGTGATCAGGCTGATTCAGATGTAACTGGATCAGTGCCCTGACAGAACTAACTTAATGAACAGGCTGGTAGGTGAGAGGAGGTCAATGTTAGTAAGGAAGATGGACTAGGAATTTTGAGGAACTTGAAGACAGATTAGTCCCCTGGGCCCAATGGGATTTATCCAAGGATTCTATGGGAAGCGAGGGAAGAGATCGCAGGGCCTTTGGCGACGATCTTTTCGTCCTCACTGTCCATGGATTTGGTGCCGGAAGATTGGAGAGAGGCAAACGTCATTCCCTTGTTCAAAAAAGGGAATAGGGATAACCCCGGAAATTACAGGCCAGTTAGTCTTACGTCAGTGGTGGGCAAATTATTGGAAAGGGCTCTGAGAGATAGGATTTATGATCACTTGGAAAGGCACAGTTTGATTTGTGATAGTCAGCATGGATTTGTGAGGGGTAGATCATGCCTCACAAACCTTATTGAATTCTTTGAAGAGGTGACCAAACACGTGGATGAAGGTAGAACAGTGGATGTGCTACGCATGGATTTAAGTAAGGTGTTTGATAAGGTTTCCCATGGTAGGCTCATGAAGAAAGTAAGGAGGCATGGGACAGCAACACCTCTCCCAGTTTACATTTCTTTTGACAAGTTTATAACTCAGAATTGGCTGACCCTTAGAAGACAAAGGGTGGTGGTCAATGGAAAATATTCAATATGGTGCTCAGTTACGAGTGATGTACCGCAAGGATCTGTTCTGGGTCCTCTTCTATTTGTGATTTTTGTAAACGATTTGGATGAAGGAGTGGAAGGGTGGATTAGCAAGTTCACAGACGATATGAAGGTGGGTCACGTTGTGGACAGTGCGGAGGCTGTTCTAGGTAACAAAGGGACATTGATAGAATGCAGAGCTGGGCTGAGAAGTGGCAGATGGAGTTTAACCCTGAAAAGTGTGAGGTGATTCATTTTGGAAGGACAAACTTGAAAGCAGAATACAGGGTTAACGGAAAGATTCGTGGCAGTGTGGAGGAGCAGAGGGATCTCGGGGTTCATGTTCACAGTTCCCTGAAAGCTGCCACCCAGGTTCATAGAGTTGTTAAGAAGGCGTATGGTGTGTAGCTTTCATTAGCAGAGGGATTGAGTTCAAGAGCCGTGAAGTTATGCTCCAGCTATACAAAAGCCTGGTTTGGCCACATCTGGAGTATTGTGTCCAGTTCTGGTCGCCTCATTACAGGAAAGATGCGGAAGCATTGGAAAATGTGCAGAGGAGATTTACCAGGATGTTGCCTGGAATGGAGGGATGGTCTTACGAGGAAAGGTTGAGAGAGCTAGGGCTTTTCTCTTTAGAACGACGAAGGATGAGAGGTGACTTGATAGAGGTGTGCAAAATGATCAGAGGTATAGATAGAGTAGACAGCCAGAGACTTTTTCCTCGGGTGGAGGTAGCTTTTACGAGGGGACATAGTTTTAAAGTGAAAGGAGATAGATATCTCTAGGTGGAGATATCAGAGACGTCAGGGGAGACGTCAGAGGTAGGTTCTTCATTCAGAGAGTGGTAGGGGCGTGGAATGCATTGCCGGAGAGGGTAGTGGCGTTGCCTCATTAGGGGCATTTAAGCAGCTATTAGATAGGCGTATGGATGATAGTATAAGGTAGGGGTGGAGATTAGACAGACGTTAGGATTAGGGTAAAAGTTCAGCACAACATCGTGGGTCAAAGGGCCTGTACAGTGCTGTACTGTTCTATGTTCTATGAACAAATGGATAGGTGGAGTTGCTGAGAAAAAGAAAATGAGATATCCTGCCTCACTAACTTTCCCTTCCCCAAAACACTTGCCTGTAAAAAATATTCTGATTTCCATTTTAACGATTTTCCATCGTATACTATGGAAACATATGGAGCTGTACTTGACTTCAGCTAACATAAGTTCTGCCACAGCAACACATCTCCCAGTATACATTTCTTTTGACAAGTTTATCACAAAGAACTGAATCTATTTTACCCTGTCAATTAAAGCCAGGATTACCTCCAGTTTATTTTAAAAAATGGGGTGATTTACAAAGGATAAAGTATCAATTTAAATCCAATGAGAGGTTCAGATGAAACCTCCTAACCCAGACAGTGGTTAAGATTGTTGCAATTGCTACTACTATCCTTGAAGGAAAGAAACTGAAATTCTTCTTGAGGAACTCTTGAGTTTATAGTGAATACTGATGGGCAGCTAACAAATTCATAAAATCTGCCTTGGTTGCATCTGTCATTTAACGTAGCATTTGTGGTACGTTCAACCACATTTTTCCTGTTAATTTATGTCAACCTCATGTTCATTCTGGATATTAGATTATTCCAGTAAAATTTCTTTTCTTCATTTAAAACCATGGAATCTTGTGGCTTTACTCTCTTAATAATTACTGGGGATTTCAAATTTCATCTGCTTTAATAAAAGTTCCTGGTCCCTAACTGAACTGAAATAAAATTGAGGGTTTCAGAAATCGAAATTAACAAATGGAAAATACTCCGTCCATTTGTCTGATTTTTCCACCATAGTAAAGTAAACAAGAAACAACAGCTTTCTGTAGTCATGAGCTTCTTGAATATTGTTGGAGCTGCACCTATCCCGGCAAGTGGGGAGACTTGTGCTTTGCAGATGATGGACAGGAGGAGAGTCAGGAGGTGAGTCACTTGCCACAGTATTCCTTGCCTCAAACCCACTCTTGTAGCCACTGGTATTTAAGAGATGAGTCCAGTTGAGTTTCTGGTCAATGATAACTTCCAGAATGTTAATAGTGGGGATTCAGTGATGGTAACACCATTGAATGTCAAGGGGCAGTGGTTATATTCCACCTTAACGGAAATGGTCATTGCTTGGCATTTGTGTGGTGCAAATGTTACTTGCCATTTGTCAGCCCTAGCTTGGATATTGTCCAAACCTTGTTGCATTTGAACATGGACTGCTGCAGTATCTGAGAAGTCACGATGAGTGTTGAAGACTGCAATCATTAGAGAACGCCCCGACTTCTGACCTTATGATGGAGGGAAGGGCCTTGATGGAGCAGCTGAAAATGGTTGGACTCTACCCTGACAAACTCCTACAGAGATGTCCTGGAGTTGAGATGACTGACCTTTAACAATCACAACCATCTTCCTGTGTGTCTGGCAAGACTCCAACAAATGAATAATTTGTCCCTCCCTTTGCTAGAGCTCCTTGATGCCACACTGTGTTGAATGCAGCCTTGATGTCAAGGGCTGTCATTCTCACCCCACCTCTGGAATTTAGCTCTTTTGTCCATGTTTGAACCAAAGGTAATGAGCTAAGGGGCTGAATGACCCTAGCGAAACACAAACCAGGCATCACTGAGCAGGTTATTGCTGAGCAGGTGCTGCTTGATAGCACTGTTACTGACACCTTCCATCACTTAACTGATGGTTGATCATAGACTGATGGGGCAGTAATCGGACAAGATGGATTTATCCTGCTTTTTGTGTACTGGACAATATTGGGCAATTTTCTAACTGTGCAATTGTTGGGTAGATGCCAGCATTGTAACTGTACCGGAAGAGTTTGGCTAGGGGAGCAGCAAAGTCTGGAGCACAAGTCTTCAGGACTATTGCCAGAATATTGCCAGAGCCTGTGCAGTATCCAGTACCTCTAACTGTTTCTTGATATCATGTGGAGTGAGCTGAATTGGCTGAAGACTGGGATCTGTGATGCTGGGGAGTACTAGAGGAGGCCGAGATGGATTCATTCACACTTCTGGCTGAAGATTTCTGCGAATGCTTCAGTCTTGTGTTTTGCATTGATGCACTGGGATCTTCCATCAGAATGGGGATATTTGTGGTGCCTCCTCCTTCAGCAAGTTGGTTAATCGTTCACCACCACTCATGACTGCATGTAGCAGGACTGCAGAGCTTAGAACTGATCTGTTTGTTGTGAGATTGCTTAGTTTTATCTATCACTTACTGCTTATGCCATTTGGCATATAAGTAGTCCTGTTTGGTAGCTTCACCAGGTTGACACGTCATTTTCCGGTATGCCTGGTGATGCTCCTGGCATGCCCTCTTACGCTCTCCACTGAACCAGGGGTTGGATCCCCTGGTTTGATGCTAATTGTTGAGTGGGAGATATGCTGGACCATGAGGTTCCAGATTGTCTTGAAGTACAATTCTGCTACAGTTGATGGCACATAGCATTTCATATCTGCCCGGTCTTCAATTGCTGAATCTGTCTGAACTCCATCCTATTTAGCATGGCTATAGTGCCACACAACACAATGGAAGGTATTCTCAATGTGAAGGTGGAACTTCATTTCCACAAGGACTGTGCGATGGTCACTTTTATTGATACTGTCATGGACAGATGCTTCTGCAGCTGCCAGATTGGTAAGGATGAGGTCAAGTATGTTTTCGTCCCTCTTGTTGGTTCCACCACAAACTGCTGCAGGCCCAGTCTAGCAGCTATGTCCTTTAGGATCCGACCAACTCAATCATAGTACTGTTGCCAAGCCACTCTTGGTAGTGGACATTGAGGTCCCTCATCCATAGTGCATTTTTCACCCTTGCTACCCTCAGGGTTTTGCTCAACATGAAGGAGTACTGATTCATCAACCAAAGGAGCACAATACATGGTAGTCCTAAGGAGGTTTCCTTGCCCATGTTTAACCTTAAGCCTTCATGGGAACTGGGGTCAATGTTGAGGAGTCCCCCTTGAATGTATACCACTGTGCAACCACCTCAGGATATATCCAGGGACAGTGATGATGGCGTTTGAAACATTGTCTGTAAAGTATGATTCCGTGACCATAATTATGTGAGGCTTGACAAATCTGTGAGACAGCTCTCCCAATTTTAGCACTTGTCCTGAGATGTTCGTCAGGAGGACTCTGCAGGGTCGACAGGCCTGTGTCTGCTGTTGTATGTCCCACTGTCTAGGTCAAAGCGTGGTGGTCTATGTGGTTTCCTTTTTTTGTTGAGACTTTCTAGTAATTGATAAAACTGAGCGACTTGCTAGGCCATTTCAGAGGGCAGGTGAGAGTCAAGCACATTTCTGCGTGTCCGGAGTGACATGTGGGCTGGGCCAAGTGAGGATGGCAGAGTTCTTTCCCTGAAGACATTAGTGAACCAGATGGGTTTTTCCAATGATCAGCAATGGTTTCATGACCATCAGTAAATTCTTAATCCCAGACTTTTTTTTAATTGAATTCAAATTCCACCATCTGTGGGTCTCAAACATGGGTCCCCAGAACTTTAGCTGAGTTTCCGGATTGGTAGTCTAGCGATAACACCACAAGGCCATTGCCTCCTCATTAAGGCCATAGTTGCCTAGACCCCAGGCTTTCCATTTCAATTTGCTCTTTTAAAAGACTCCTTATAATCTGTTTGTCATCTCTCCTAGTATTTCCTGATATAGCTTGGTGTCATACTTTGTTTTATGATGCTCCTTTAAGCACACTGGGATATTTGACTAGATTAAAGGTTGTGTTACACATTGGCTTTTGCAGTTAAAAACAGTGGGAATGGTACAGTAATGGGCAAGATATATCAATAAAAATAAGTTTGATTTCTCTTAATATGGGACACAATAAATAAAGAACTTGAACTTGCTAGTCAACTGCTTTGAAGAGTGACTCTAAGGTAAAATTTAGGAGTCAATCTTTGATTGTCAAAGTTTAACAAGGGGCTGGATTGTTAAAATTTTGAAAGCACATTAGTTTGCTTTGAGATTAAATTTACTGTTACAAAAATTTCCCCTATAATTCAATGTTAGTAATTTGTTAGCCAATAGCAAGAGACAAAGTAGGAAGGAAACACCTAAAAACTACACTTAATGGCTCATGTGGTATTCCTCTGTTTGTAATTTTGTTTTAAGCTGATCAAGCAGTGGAGAAAGGATTGTCATATGAGCAAGTTTGTGCAAAACTCTATATTTTACAAAATGTTAATGTAGAGAACTGTCTTCAATTTGTGGAACAGACAAGGTCATTATTCAAAATTTGTCTTGGCTGACACCAGGGATATGGCTCTTAGCAAACAGGATATCTTGTGTTAATGTGAATGAAAGACTTGTCTGAATGTCCAACTGTAGAAATATAGAGATTTATGATTTAAAAATTGTGGCTGTTGGGAAATGTTTCTCGAAGGATAAATAGACTGTGTTTAACAGGGTTCAAAAGCATCCATTTCCTATAACCGGTTCCAGTTCAGTTGTAGAAAGACTTGTGCCTTACCTCTGCGTCATATGATACCCTCTGTTGCTTGAGCACAACCTGCAGCAAGTTCTCTTTCTTTGGATCCAAGCTGCACTCAATCTCAGTGACTGGGAAAGCCTGCTGCTGTGTGTCTTCACTGATACTGACCACAAACAATACCTCGGAGGTGAGCAGCAAGCAACCATCATACTCCTGGCCAGAGTTGCTCACGATAACCACATCCAAGGCCATAAAGACTTCAGGCCTACCCAAAGACTGAAGCATTTTCCTGTCAGGAGGCAAAATGTTGAACAGATACCATTAATTTCTTTTTTTTATTTAAAATTCCAGAACTGAAACATTTCATGTTAGAAACAAACCTTTCCAAGATAAATGACCTGTTAGTTTGATACAAAGCCAGAGCAATGTAATGAATAATGCCATCATAAAAGTGACTGACTGCCAGAATACTCTTACCAGACATATTTGATGTGGCTGTTTGGGGCCTGGTCAGTCTGTTGCTCAGTGGGGTGAAACCTCTGCTTGGGAAGTTGAGAAAGTCCAGCCCCGTGTAAAATGCCTAGAGCAATAAAGACAAGATTCTTATTTCTACTAAACCAGCAGCTCACGGTGCTGAAATGATGTAATGTGTTTGGAACAGATTGATAGGGATATTCATCTCTTTAACCGCAATTACGTAAAAGGCAGAGCTATATAACAGTGACAAAAATTGAAATATTTTAAGTTAGTCTCATAAACACGAAGAGAAAGCTCTGGTTTGGTCTAAAATAATAGAACTAGTATTCCGTTTGAAACTAATGCAGAAACAATGGGCAATTCCTATATACGATAACTATATTAGCTCAACATTCAAGTATGATAATTTCCATTGGATAGTGTTTCGGAGCAACATCGTTACGAGAAACAATCTCTCTTCCGAAATAAAATATATCCATTACTTATTATAGTTGCAAGCTAATCTTTAAGCTAAATCAACAGAGTTGTACCATTAAAATAAATAAAAAAACATAAGTTTAGTATTCAAAACACATGTGGAGGCTGAGTTTTGTGTAGAGAGTGAGTTTTTTTCCCCATCATCAGACAGGCTCAGCACTCCAGGTTATGTCAGTCTGCGAGAGGATATGTCAGAGTGTTCACAACGCTCACCTTTGGAGCTAGAAGTTTGAAGGTTTGAGCTCCACCCCAGAGTTTGAGCCAAAATATCGGGACTGCCACTCCAGTGCTATATTTAGGGACCACATCCCAGGAGAGGAAGAGAGTGAATGATTGAACACCCTTTTCATTTGTTGATGTTTAAAGAGGACCACAGCAGTACTTTTGTCGTCCTGTAGGCCTTTAGTTATTGCGCTTCCTGTGTCAGTGGTATTTGGGCTTAGCCATTACGCAGCGGGCCCTTTCAAGGCAATAATATGATGAAACCATAAGCTCACATTTGAAAATGTGGAAGAGTGCTGAGTTTAGGGAGTGACTTGTTATAAAGGAATTAGAGTACAAGAGTAAAGAAGTCTCACTGCAATTATAAAGTGCACTGGCGAGGTCATACCTGGAGTACTGCAGTACTTCTGTTACTTTACCTGAAGAACACCATGAGTTGCCCTAAAGGGACACCAACAATATTCTACTGGCCTGGTTCCAATAGGGGATTGTTTTAATGAGGAGAGATTGAGAATGCCTTAATTCCCTGGACTTCAGAAGAATCAGAGGTGAAAACGTGTAAAATTCTGAAGACATTTCACAGGGTAGAGGCTGAGGAAATGGTCCTCTAGCTGTCAATCTACAAAAGGGGGCCATAGTCTCAGACTAAGCGGCCGGCCACTTAAGATTCAAAACTGACAAATTTCTGCACTCAGAAGTGGTATGAATCTATGGACTTCTCCTCCGGTGAAGCATCTGCCGATTATACTGAAGGCAGGTTACCAACTGTAGAATCCGACAATACAGCTCACCACCACCTTCTCATGGGCAACTAGGGATGGGCAAGAAATGTTGACCTAGCCAGCGACACCCACATCCCACAAATGAATAGAGAGAAAACAAAATAGTAAGGCATGTGGGAGAATGCTGCAAAGTGGAGCTCAGTAGAAGATCAGCCATGATCTTGTTGAATGTTGAAAAGACTGGAAGGGCCAAATGGCTTGATCCTGCTCCTATCCTTTTGCTTTTCAGACTTAGCTGTCGCTAACAGAGGGATTGTACTCATGAAAAAGCTAAAGAAAGCCTGGTTCTGTTCAAAGATGTTGTACTTGCCATAACCAGTTTGTGAGACCAACTCAGCTGCCCCTCCAATTGGCTTGGTAAAAACTCCCACGATGCCTTTACCCACACCAGAAATGACATCTTTGGCTTTGCGTCCAGCTGAAACCTCTACCGTCTTCTGGAAATTCTGCATCGGCTGATCCACAATACCAGCAATGGCACCTGGGAATATCAGACAGAATTGACACAGGGTCCAAATCTTTATTCTGTTCAAAACAAAATACCTTGGAAAACCCTGTCTGCTACCATTTTTCATATTATTCCTTTTGTTGTGAGAAGTAGATTCTTTGAGCCAGAAATACTGATTCTCCACTAGCAATTTCGCTTTTTATCATTACACAGAAGACATATTGCGCACAGCCAATAGTTTCATGGAATTATACAGCTGAGAAAGAGGCCATTGGGCCCACTGTGTCTATGCTGTCCCTTTGAAAGAGCAATCAATCCCAATCCCTTAGATTTGCACCATGGTCCTGTTAAATTTTCTTTTTAAATGCATAAATGCTTGCATTTTGGAAGTTACCCTTGAATCAATGGTAACAGGCATCAATTTACAATACTGGTCCCTACTCAGCTACTTTCCTTCTTCCTCACACAGAGGACACGCAATGGCTTTGCAGAAACCTAGGAAATTCATACAGAATTGTAGATTCATACAGTACAATAGGAGCCCCAGGTAGCTCATTGAAGCTGTGCTATTCCATTAGACCCTTTGGCCTCACTCCTTCCCCAAAGTGCTACATAGTTTCCTCCTTTAAAAGTATTTATCCAATGGCCTTTGAAAAATTACCATAGGAACCACTTCCGCCAACTTTTCAGGCAGTGCATTCCAGATCACAACAGTTTCACTGCTTCAAAAACAAAATTCTGACCTCCCCTCTGGCTCTTAACTGTGTTCTCTGGTTATTGACATTCTGAAGAGTGCAAATAGCTTCTCCATAGTTACTTTATTAACAAGATTCTGCACACTTCTATTACATTTCTCCATAACCTTCGTCATTTTAAAAAATAATTACCTTTATTAGATATTTTATATTAAAAATTGTTGATGTGTTCACTTTTCTCCATCACTATAAATTCTTATATCCACATTTACAATGGAAACATGCAGATTTATTCACTAATTATGGAACGACATTGCACTACCTCAGCTTTGCAGTGCTTTAGCCTGTGCTGCGGTGAAGTGTCCATTTCTTCATACAATTCCAGTCCTCTGCTTCCCAAATTGCAATGCTACATACTTGTTACATAACTATAATCTACACAAGTATAGAATCAACACATAGGGCTGAATGAATGCATGGCAGTAATTTTAACCTAACCTTGCTATACTGCGATGGCATTTTACTTCTCACTGTTTCACTGTGCAAATTGGGTAGTGAATCAGTCAGAAGGAGATAAATCAAGTGGCCGTTCCAATGTCATGAGTGTCCCATTGGGCAGGTTGCTAAAATTACTTCCATAAAATGCCAACAAGATTACATCAACACACTCTGGTCTAATTACTGACCCTCTCTGGCATTCTAATTCTACTGCATCTGAAGGTGGCAATTGGTTTTGGCTCCACGCATGTATCGTCACTAGAAATTGACTGGTATATAGGAAAATCTGCAATAATTACAAAGACAGTATCCAGAGCAACAAACACTAACAGGGTTTGTAATTTAATCCCACGTCAACAGAAGAAACTGGATTCAAAATTAGCACAGTAGCAGGAAACAAATGGTAATGGTCAATGAGTGTTTAAGAACATAGACACAGAACATAGAACAGTACAGCACAGGACAGGCCCTTCGGCCCACAATGTTGTGCCGATCTTTTACCCAAAACCTAAGGTCTATCTAACCTCCACCCCTACCTTATACCATCATCCATATGCCTATCTAATAGCCGCTTAAATGTCCCTAATGAGGCCGACTCCAATACCCTCTCCGGCAATGCATTCTACGCCCCTACCTCTCTGAGTAAAGAACCTACCTCTGACGTTTCCCCTATATCTACCTCCTCTCACTTTAAAACTATTCCCCTCGTAAAAGCTACCTCCACTCTAGAAAAAAGTCTCTGGCTGTCCACTCTATCTATACCTCTGATCATTTTGTAAACCTCTATCAAGTCACTTCTCATCCTTCGTCGTTCTAAAGAGAAAAGCCCTAGCTCTCTCAACCTTTCCTCGTAACACCTTCCCTCCATTCCAGGCAACATCCTGGTAAATCTCCTCTGCACATTTTCCAATGCTTCCGCATCTTTCCTGTAATGAGGCGACCAGAACTGGACACAATACTCCAGATGTGGCCAAACCAGGCTTTTGTATAGCTGGAGCATAACTTCACGGCTCTTGAACTCAATCCCTCTGCTAATGAAAGCTACACACCATACGCCTTCTTAACAACTCTATGAACCTGGGTGGCAGCTTTCAGGGAACTGTGAACATGAACCCCGAGATCCCTCTGCTCCTCCACACTGCCACGAATCTTTCCGTTAACCCTGTATTCTGCTTTCAAGTTTGTCCTTCCAAAATGAATCACCTCACACTTTTCAGGGTTAAACTCCATCTGCCACTTCTCAGCCCAGCTCTGCATTCTATCAACGTCCCTTTGTTACCTAGAACAGCCTCCGCACTGTCCACAACGTGACCCACCTTCATATCGTCTGTGAACTTGCTAATCCACCCTTCCACTCCTTCATCCAAATCGTTTACAAAAATCACAAATAGAAGAGGACCCAGAACAGATCCTTGCGGTACACCACTTGTAACTGAGCACCATATTGAATACTTTCCATCGACTGCCACCCTTTGTCTTCTACGGGTCAGCCACTTCTGAATCCAATCTGCCACATTTCCCCCTATCCCATGCCTCCTTCACAATGAGGTTCTAAAGGGTTCAGCAATGTCCCATGCAGTGTATGTTATATATCAATGATTTAGACTCAAACGTTTGAATAGTTGGTTGCTAATAATACGAAGGTCAGTTGTGTGTTTGACAGTGAAGGTGATAGGTGTTCGCTGTAGGAAGCAATCACTGGATGATCAGGTGGGTAGAAAAGCAGCAAATAAAGTACAATCTGGAGAAATGTGAGGTGACGCATTTGCGGGGGGGTGAGAAAGAATACTGAAAAGTGTAGAGGAACAAAGGAGTGTACGTCCACAGATCCTTTAAAACAGCAGGACATGTACATAATGTGGTTACAAAGGCATTTACATACTTTCCTTTCTTAGTCAAGGCATAGAATAAGAAAATAGGGATGCTATGCTAAAGCTATATAAGACACTGGTTACATTATAGATAGAGCTAGCTCCATGATCACTTTACAGGAAAGATGCAATTGCACTACAGATGGTCCAGAGATTCGCTTGGGCACTTCCAGGACAGAAAAATTTTAACTGTGCGTAACGACTAAATAGGCTGGAGTTGTTTCCATGCAAGAGAAGAAGTTGAGGGGAGGTTTAGTAAGGGTGTATAAAATTATGGGAGGACTAGATGAAGTCAACAGGAAACACTTATTTCCAATTGTAGAGGGACCAGTAGGAGGCAGTACATAAATTGGCAAAAGGGTCAGAGGTGAGTTGAGGAGACGTTTTTTTCTCCACTCAAAGCATGGATATATATCGACCATAAATTGCCTGAAATGGCGGCAGAAGCTTCAAACTTCAAGGCAATTTATAAATAAATGGTTGGAATATGCTCTTGAAGTGCTGTAACTTATAGGGTTACAAACCAAGAACTGAACAGTGAGATTAGGCCGGTTAGCACTTTCCCAGCTGGCGCAAACATGAGGGGCTGAATGATCTTGTGCCATAATTTTTGATGCTTTCTGTGTTTCGAGAAGGAAATACAAGTTACTTCCACCCTCACACTCTGTTATTAGAAAATCAATGCTAACAAACTATGATTCTTCTTATTATAATTTATTAATCAATCCTATCCTATTCATTCACACAGCACATTTTTACTGAAGGTCAGATTTCTTATTTCCATAGAAGCTTATTTGATATACATAGTGTTCAGTTGCATAACTTTGCAGTCCACATTCTCATTTGCATCCCAGTACATACCAGTCCGTTCAAGAATTCAGGATACTTTAATGTCTCATTTTTTAATACCTCTTAGTCTAGACAGCCTAAATATCATAGTGATTTTCTTTGACTGCCTGAACTGCCCATTATCAAAATAAATGAGTACAATACCATTCTCTCTATGTAATGACGGTGCCTGAAGAACACAGAGGAAATCAGCTTTACATTTTACCAAACTAACGAGGATGGGAAAAACGTAGCACATTAGCGATCCATCTTAAAGAAAAATTCAAATAAACAATGGCAAAGGAATGAGAGAGCTTCATGTAATGTTGTCTGCCCCTTGCTGATCACCACCCTCCCGAGTGAAACAAAACAAAAATCAAATATCAAACGTGGTTGAAGAAGGGTTTTTGCAAAATAGATTTTGATGCAGAAAAGCTTTCTCATAAAAATGGGAAACGTAGGTACTTCTCCCAGATAAATTCTCCTCCGGGTGCACCAAACATGCCGCACCTTGTAGCACGCCACAATCATCTAAATCTGTTCTGTAACTAAATCAAGGGAACAGAACTGTAATATCTTATTGAGATTAATAGATTCATTTCCCTGAAGCAAGCAGAATCATTTCAGGGTAGGCTGGGGTCTGGTATCCTTCATTATTAACTGATTTTCTTCAAGGTTTACACAAAACTTAAAACTGTGTAAACATAGCTGAAGTGCTTCAACATAAACGGTCGACACATCGTAGACACATCTACAGTCATCAATAATGGGACTTACATTAAAGAGCCATCAGCGAACCACAGTCTATTTTATGACACATGGTCTTCAGTGATGGGGTTATTAGCCCTCTTATACTGTCCAGATTCAAAAATGGTGCATGCACATAGATTACAGCCCTATCTCCAGAATTTACTCTGACGAGCTCTTGAGATTTCCGTTTAAATTTCAGATTCAATATCAAACTGGTTAATATTGTCATACCAAGCAGACTGAGTCCGAGCCGGGACAGTCCCTGCCGCAGACCTTCCCCCAGGCTGTCTGGAAGTTGCCTTCGCCATTCCTCTTGTCGATTATAGTGTTCTTCATCTAGAGAGAGTCGATCCATGTTCCGAGCTAAACTTGTAGCCAGATTAGTGATCGACGTCAGGGTACCTGAACAGAAATACAGTAAACAGTGACTCACTGTGGAGGTGTTTTGTTTTGAACAGAGTATGCAACTAGGACACAAGAAATGCCATCATACATTTACGAAGAAAAGCAGGTGTGTTATTCTCCAATCGACATCATAAAAAAAAATGACCTGAATATCATAATTGTGATGGTTTGCTGTGAGCAAATTGCTGCTTTACTTTCTATATGGGAACAGGGCCTCCAATTCAACAGCACATTACTGGCTTTAAAACACTTTGGAACATCCAGAAGTTGAGAAAAAAAATTATATAAATAATGTTTTTTTTAAAAAACAATCTTGCTTATAGAAAGGATATTATCAAACTGGACTGGGTTTAGAAAAGATTTATGATGTCACTGGGAATGGAGGGCTTGAGATAATAAAAGTAGACTGGAAAGACTGAGACTTTTTTCACTGGAGTGCAGGACATTGAGGGGTGACGTTATTGAAGTTTACAAAATCATGAGAGGCATATTTTAAGGTGAGGAGAGGAAGGTTCAAAAAGGATATGGCGGGGGGGGTTGCAGAAAGTGGTTTGTGTGTGGAATGAACTGCCAGAGAAAATGGCGGGTGCAGGTGCAGTTACAATATTTAAAAGCCATTTGGTTAAGTTAATGAATAGGAAAGGTTTGGAGAGATATGGACCAAGCGCACGCAGGTGGAATTAGTTTAGTTTGGGAACATGGACGGCATGGACTACTAGGAAATGTAAGATTTAGCAGAAAGAATTCCCAAGTTAAATATTATTTCAATGGGGATCACACAGGAATATGGGAGACCTCGCGCATGACTCACAAGCTGGCATCCAAGTTAGCAGGTAATATGGGAAGACAAATGGAATGTTGGTCTTTACTTCAAAGTGAATGGAATATAAAAGTAGGGATGGTTTGCTAAAGTTATAAAAAGCACTAGTCACCATGGCTGAAATACTGTGAACAGTTTTGATCCCCTAGTCCAAGCTAGAAGAAAAGATATATTGGTATTGGAAGCATTTTAGAGAAGGTTCACAAGGTTGATCCCTGACATGGAGGGATTTACTTATGACAAGAGCAAATTGGGCATGTATTCATTGGATTTCAAAAACTTTTATGGGATTCTTAGGAGACTTGACAGGGTAGCTGCTGAGAGGTTGTTTCCTCCTGTTGGAGAGTCTAAGACCAGTGAGCATAATTTCAGTACAAGGCATCGTCCATTTAAGACAGGGATGAGGATGAATTTCTTCCCTCAAAGGTTGGTCAATCTGTGGAACCCATTACTACAGAGGACTGTTCAGGCTGGGTCATTAAGTATGTTCAAGGCTGAAATCGACTGATTTTTAATTGCTACAGGAATCAAGGGTTGTCAAGGAAAGGAGAATTCAGGTTTATCAGATCATCCTTGATCTCACTGAATGGCAGAGGAGATTCAATCGGTCAAGTAGCCTAACTTTGCTTTCACGTCTTAGGAAGTTTACACTGAGTTGCTATAAAACACCACTGAAGTCCGGTATAGGGGATATGATGAACCCACCGGGGATGGATAGATACACTAGATTGGCATAAGCTGTGAGAGGTGGGTTAAGGTGCACATGGAGGGCATGAGGAACTGTGGGAGTGGGTTATGAGGTGGCATGGGTTGATGTGGATGGGTCAAAGGAAGATTATGAGATGTAAGGCCAAAAGAACTGCTTTCTTTTCGATTTTTTTACTGGAACAGACACAGGAGCATTGGGACCATTCTTTTAGACTGACGTCCTCCACACTGGCAGATTCTGCTGCTGCCTCCTCATCTCGGGACAGTGGGCCCGACTCAGGAGCGTAAATCCAGGCCACAATTTCCATTCCTTTGTTCTTCAAATGTGCAAATTTCCAGTACACATTACTTTCAAAAATTATTCCAAAATCCACCCATCATTCCTCAGTTTAGTTTTGCCCAAACACTTTAACCAAGCTTTGCAGATTAAGGGACAATCTCATTAAGGTGTCTAAAATCAGCGCAGGAGTTGATGGAATAGAGGTAGCAAGATTATTTCCTCAGTGAAAGCGCCCAGGATAAGGAAGCACAACCTTAAAGTTGGAGCTAAACCATTTAAGTGGGATGCCAAGAAGCAACTCTTTATAGATGATAGCAGAAAGATGGAGCTCTCCAAAATTTCAAAATTGAGATTGAGGAATGCCTGCCTGGTAAAGGGTACTTATGAAGAGATAGGGAGTGAAGGTGAGTGGGTGGGTTTAGAATATGGATCAGCACAATCTCATAGAATGGTGGATTGAGCTTGAGGTGCGGAATGTTCTCCTTCTAATCCCGCAAACCATTCCTTCCTTCCTTCTTGCGACAGGGTGACAGGCCTTGTTGTCATTCATGTAAAGGTATACTACTGCTGGAAGGACAATCTTTTCATGGCTCTTGAACACAGAGGGTGAGCCAGCATCATTTCCTTCACGGCAGAAAACATACTAACATTTTAAAACATATAAAGAATTGATGAGATAGCAGGGACTGACGTTGCCGGAGTCTGAGATAACAAGGTGTGAACCTGGAGGAACACAGCAGGCCAGGCAGCATCAGAGGAGCAGGAAAGCTGACGTTTCGGGTCCGGGCTCTTCTTCAGAAGGTTAAGAATTGATGACTCATTTTACAAGATTCACTTTTCTGGAATCAAGACAATGTCCATTTCAGAAGCCATACAGTTTGGCTTTCTTTATTTGCCCGAAAGGCCAAACAAAAGTTTCCAGTTTCTCACTTCTGAGGCAATATTGCAACATATCAAAGTAACATGGCTGCCACATGTCCCAAATTAGAATGCGGTCTTTGAGGAAAGAAAGAAAAATATCATTTACCTTTTGAAATATGTTTGACAAATGAAGTTGTTCCCCTGGAGACTCCACTGACAAAAGCACCTGGACCACGGGTCAGTCCCTCGTATGGGAGTCTGAAGAAGTCTGCTATCCCATTACCAATACTTCGCACCAAATTAGCAGGACTTCCAAGAATTTCCAGAGAGCCGACAACCCAACCTGTGTGAGCATTAACCAAAAATGTCAATGACAGATGGCTGCACGGATGAGAATGCTTGTTTAGATCGAATACAAATTCGTAAGGAACAAAGGCTTGTATTTCTACATCAACGTTCATGAAGGGATGACCCATAGCCCTCCAAACTCCATGGAATACTTTTGAAGTGTAGTTACTGTTGTACTTGTTATATGATATAATGGTTATGAAAGGGTTAATGTCAGATAACCATTAAGATCTGATGGATGTTATACCAGCTCAGTTGGTGGACAAGACAGAAATATTAGAATCTCACACAGTGAAGATTCATATGCATAAACATTAAAATCAAAGAACTGTGGATGCTGGAAATCAGAAACAAAAACAGAAATTGCTGGAAAAACTTGGCAGATTTGGCAGCATCTGTGGGAGACAAATTAGAATTCATTTTTCAGGTCCAGTGAGCCTTCTTCAGAACTGACTGCAGCTTGGAAAAGCTTGGTATATATACACAAGATGGGGTGTGGAAAGTTAGGAGGAGGAGGGTGGAGATGTAGCCCAGAGACAGAGAGAGAGAGAGAGCGACTGTGCAGACAAGAGGAAAGGGTTATGGTCAGCCTGTCAGAATCAGTAGCTGCTAATGGGGACCGTTGGGTTGTTTGTGGTAGCAGCCCGTGTGAGGGTAACACCTAGTGGGGTAAGGACATGGGAGAGGGTGCTCAGGCCCTAACATTAATAAAGATGTCCTGAAGGCTGCAGGATCTTACATTTACTAGTTCCTTTGTGACGACGTCTGTTTGTAATGTAGCTTGTACTTAGTTGTTATCATGTAATAAACTACATTTTTAAAGACAAGAGCCTCTTATTGTTCAGATTCAGTTGTGGTTGATGTTTTATGACTGTAAACCAAACAAGGCTTTAGATACAGTCAAGGACAGAGGATTCATGGCAGCATCCTCCTACCACCAAAGATCACAGTCATGAAACGATGACAGGCAATTTGCACGTAAACACTAACAAAGAGATAATGACCTGACAATCTGCTTTAATGGCACTGATCGAGGAACAGATTTAAGGCAGGACGCTGGGCAGAACTGTCCCGGTCCTCTTTAAAATCTAGTCATTGGATCTTTTATGCCTGGCTTCGGCAGTAGAACGACCATAGCACTGCACTGGAGTTGCCAATTAAACATTTGTGCTCAACTCTCCAGGGCGAGTTTTGAACCCGCAATGTTTTTACTCAAAGGAGAGAGGTTGCTACGCTATGATTGTTCAGATATATTTTAAAAACAACTGTTGGTGATTCTGGTATTTTATGTGATCCCCATTTGAGAATGGTGCACAGTCACGGAATCTGGAAGGAGTTGCAAGCTTGCTCTCTCACCACGGATGCTGCCTGACCTAATGTGATTTCCAGCATTTTTTGTTTTCGGTGCAGATTTCAGCAACTGCAGTTATTTGTTTCTACCTTCTGACTCTGAGCTGGGAATGTTGACATGTAGCCAAAACCTGGTTTCCTTTGGTTGGGGAGTCTAGAACAGGATAGACACAGCCTACGGAGTAGGCCATTTCGAACTGAGATGAATTTAGAACTCTCTTCTTGCATGATACTCAATTGTTAACTTTAAACCTGACCTCAATAGATCTTCAGTAACCAAATGTATTAATAGATGAGGGGCAAAGATGAGTATCTGCAGTTAGGTCCTAGATCAGTGATGATTTCATTGAATGGTGGAATAGGTTTGAGGGTTTTTCTCCTATTCCTATGAGGTACGCAATGAGCATTATCGACTGTTTCACAGACCTAACCCAAGTAGCCACTGTGAGCCACTGAATGGGAATGTCAACCCGTTAGTAGTTATACCAACCTGCTCGGAATAATGCTCCTGCAGCATAGTGCATGGCAAGTGCATGGATAAGCTGCCTGGGAGTGGTGTAGATAGGCCCTCGCTCGAAGAGAGAGAATGAAAGAGGAGCATGATCCGAGGCGATGTATAATTTTATTGAGGCATGGACACTGACGAGCAAACTGATGGGATGGATGGTCAACCGGTGCAACTTGATTGGGTTCACTAGTGCTCGAGTGGCAATGCCCACTTGCTCTGGCACAGACAGGTCAGCTGCGGAGCAGGAAGTTGTTCTCACTTGTTTTTGATATAGACCACCGTCTGGGATATAGGTACTAAACAGAGTCTTGACGTAATATACAAACGTGTCTTCCACATAGAGTCTTGCAGGCTTCAATTCAAAGTCCAGTTCATTCATGGTGAAGGCAAAATTCTGCTCTCTCAAAAGGATGCAGGCTGTTAAGAAACAATTGCGCTTGTACTCATCAAGGTCCCTGGCCGAGAGAGTCGAATGGGAGCCATTTCTCCATTGCGGTCTTTCTGGTTTCAGCTCCTGGCAAAGCAGAGCAGGGAAGTGAAAGCTGGTCTGGTGGTAGAGTTGGTTGTCGATCTGCAAGTCCCCCATGCACACCTCGAGCATATAAAGTTCTGCAATTCCAACAGTGGGCTCAGCTCGGAAATCCCGCGATGGTGCCCTGGCATGGTTCACCACTGGCGAGAGATTCAACAGAACATCGTCCAATGTCAGCCTCAGCAATTCTGACGATTTACGATGATTGGTCACATCGTCGTTTATCGTCAGGCTCGCTTGAGTAATCAGCACTCTCATTGCAATGGCTTGTTTCGGTGTCCTGCGCAAGAGAAAAAAAAGACAGAAAACCGCACAAGGTTAAAATCTGTGTGCTCTGCACAAATGCAACAAGCAAGGAGCATTTTTAAGAGTCTCAAAAGACTAAGGATATGCAATTCATCTGTCACTGTGCGATTCTTAAAACATTTAAGAGAATTCTCCCGAGAATGAATGGGAAATGTTAAGCGCAGTTTTCTCAAACGCTGTGCATAAAGCCCTTTGAACTGTTTCTCATGAGCCTGTTAATAAGGATCAGACCACTTATTCATAAAGATTGTCATCTTTCTGGATTTTAACCATTTTCAGCCTAGCAGCCACAAACTATTTTTTTAATCTTGAATGCCAAAAGCCCCTAAGCAGCTTTCTAGCAAAACCAGATGACTATGGGGTGGCTGGATAGCTCAGATGTCCCAGGTCAGCAGTTGAATTGGGCTTGCATTAATTTGTCCCTGGTGAAGCCACAAGGGGAAATACCCCTGTACTGTAAGAAGAAATGATAGTGTTGGTATCTTTGTCGCCTACAGATTGATTATTCCAATGCTCTCTCATTTTGTCTTCTCTATAAATATTTCCTTAATGGTGAGTGAGAGAGAACAACGGAGGAGGAAAGGGACTTGGGTATCCCAGGTACAGACATCATTAAAGGCAAATCATTTTGCCAGATATTATCAGAAAGATTTGGGAATTGTTGGTCTTTATGTCAATCAGGTTCAACACAAAGATTGTCAAGTTATGCTTATGTTGGTCATATAAATATATGAATTAGGAGCAAGAGTTGGCAAGTCAGTTCCATTGAGCCTGCTCTGCCATTCACTTTTATTATGGCTCACCTGACAGTGGCCTCAACATCATTTCCCACCTTCCTCTGATACCATTAGATTTCCTTGTTAGTCAAGACACTGTCTATGGAGTCTATGGAGTTCTGAGGAAGGGTCACTGGACGCAAAACATTAACTCCAATTTCTCTCCACAGATGCTGCCAGACCTGCTGAGATTTTCCAGCTATTTCTGGTTTTGGTTCTGATTTCCAGCATCTGCAGTTCTTCCACTTTTTATTGAGAGTCTATCTACCTTTCTCAAAAATAGTCAATGTCTCTGCTTCCACCTGGGGAAGACAGCGGCAAAGGTTCACAAGAAAAGATTCTTCTCATCCCTGTCTGACCCCTTATTATTAAATTGCGCTCCTTAATTCTAGTCCTTCCCACCAAGGGAAACCTTCTTCCATTATCCACGGTCAAGACCCATATGAAGTACCGTGCTCAGATTTAGGCAGCACCACCCCTCACTAGTTTTGTACAGACTTTGGAAGGGATACAGCACAGACTGAGCAGAATTCTACCAAACTACAAAAGATTAAATTACAAAGACAGACTGAATAAACTGGACTTGTATTCCCTGGAGTTTAGAAACTAGAGATAGATGAGGTGTTTAAAATGGTTTCTTCCAGGGCAAAATCCAGAACAAGGGACCACCCTTAAAATGTATGAGCTGCCATTTAAAGTTAAAATCGGCAAACATTTTTCACACAAAGGGTGGTGGAAATCTGGAATTCCCTTTGCCCAAAAGCTGTGGATGGTGAAGGATAAATGAAATTTTCTAGTTCGAGAAAAGCAGATATATATTAGGTATCAGTGATATGAATAAATGGATTTGAAGTACAAATCAGCTATGATGTAGTGAATGGCAGGACAGGTTCAATGATGCCGGAATTATTCCTGCCTCCAAGTGTTACATTAGAGGTGAGTTAACCCTAACCCTATCACGTATTTTGGAGGAGTAACTTTTTTTTAAACTTTCAAGATACCAAGGGAAAAAGGTTATAGCCAGCTCTTTTAGCAGTGATATCAGCAAAGATTTCTAGGCACAAAGTGTGGTATAAGTTTGGAGCTCTTTACTACAATGACAGGTGATGATAGATTATTATAACATTATTATGAGAATGTTAATCAAAGATATGGACCAAAGGTCATGGAGTTAGGACACACATCAGACAAGAACTCAAATGAATGGAGGTAGAACAGGTTTTGAATTGCCTATTCCTCTTCATACATTCTCTACTTCCTAAAGTAATGCGAAAGATAATTGTCCATTTTGCTCAATGGAGCGTCATTTGTCCTGGGGTTGATTTTTAACCACCAAATGGCACTTAAGGAGATACAATGGATCTATGAAAGCTTCAGTGTACTAACCAATTCCTCCAAATATTCGTACGTACCGATCCATTGTACTGTGAACATCTTCAATTCATTTTGTTACTAATGCTATTTGAGGCAAGTTGTTCCAAACTTATTTTAAAACTATTTCACAGGATGTGAGCATTACCAGCAAAATTTATTGCCTTTACTCAAATGTTGTGGCTTGAGAAGCAACATACATTCACGCACATGGACTTACTCTCAGCAAACTAAAGAAATATGTTCAAGCATTGCACTTTGTTTAAATTGCCTGGAAGCTTGGACAGCCTCTTCCTTCCTCTTGCATTCTCAATGCCATTGCTGAAGCCAATCAGAATTGAACTGCCAAACAATGAGCATCCTATTGTTCCTGTATCGTAAATTGTTGTGACCATTTGAAATTTGCCATTCCTACATTTATCCTGATGAGTGCATGATGAAGTGCTTCAGCAACCAGTCTCTTTTTAGATCAATATTCAAGTTCATTACTATCAGGTGACTGGTCTACTATCTTATCTGCTTCTTCCTCTGCCATTGTGATCAGAAGGGAACTTATAATGTAAGGAGGAGAAATTCAACCTTTGCAGGCTCCTGGGACAAAAATAGCAGCAACACATTCTGCAAATTTCAAAGTGCAGGAGTAACTTTGGAGATATGGCTGTATGGTACATTGGAACAAAGATTTAGGAGCAGGAATAGAACATCAGCCCTTCAAGCCTGCTCCACCATTCAATACAATCATAATTAATTTGGTTGTGGTCTGAACTTCACATTCCTGTCTGCTTCTCCTGCCCCTTGACTTTATTGTCTATCAAAAAAAATATATAACTCAGCCTTGAACAAATTCAATAATTCACTTTCTTGGAAATGAAAATCCATAGACTAATGACCAACTCAGAGATTCACAACTCCACCTTAAAAAGGAGAATTCCTACTCTTAAACTGTGTCTGCTTGATCTAGTCCCCTCTCCAAGAGGAAACATCCTTCCAGTTTCCTCCCTATCATGCCCCATCAGGATCTTATGTTACAATAAGATCACACTTCATTCTTCTAAACTTCAGTGGGTATCAGGTGAAGATGTTACATCTTTCTTCATAAGATGAGCTCACCACCACCTTCTCAAGGGCAATTAGGGTTGGGCAATAATTGCTGGTCTGGGCAGTGATATCCACATCCCATTAGTAAGGTTTATAAAAATCCTTTGTTCCAGGAATGAGTGAACCTTCTGTGAACTGCTTTTAATTCAATTATATCCATTTCTTTCCTAATAAGGTGAGCAAAACGTACTTAGTACTTCAAATCTGAAGGAAGCCATGTGTTGCTGTGAGCTTTATTTAGGAGTTGGCATCTTTTGCATCTGTATATTTCAAATATGCAAATATTTACCATAAATCACAGATCTATCATTATTTTGATTGGTTTTGGAGTGTTAACTTTTGGTTAAAAAAAATCCAAGTATCAGAATATTTAAGCCTGAGTCAAAAATAAATGTTGTACAAAAATAATTTGAGAAAAAGCGCTTTTCATCAGTAACTGTCAATATTAATCAGTTTAACGTCTATTTTGAATTAATAAGCAAAACATATCCTTCAGTTTTATTTCCAGTACCTGCTCAATATTTATACAATTTAAGATTTGAATCATTAAGAGTACTCCATAAACTGTACTAAAAACTCTTTTGTCTCTGATGCCAAAAGAATGGGGTGTCATATAATTTCATTCCATCACATGGCTCCCAGTGCTCACCCAGGCTACGTTCTACTCACTGGGAAGAATCTAAAATCAGGCATTAAGCAGTTTGCGAGGTCTGAGTTTACTATTTGTAGTGGGAGTGGAGAGCAAGTAACCTGAAGGCAATTATTATTCACAAAATAAAAACTTGGTGAGGAGATGACTAATTTTTAAAAATATTTAGGATAGTCAGTAATAAATGCAGCAGACAATTCTGGAGAAATTTCTCTACCCAGAGAGTGGTTAGAAAATGGAATTTGCTACCACACGGTAAGGTTTTTGTCCCTTAACCTATTTTACACAATCTTATCCCCTTGTTTAGGGGATACTGGGATTATCAAGGGGATCAAGGGTTACAGGGAGAAAGTGGGAGAATGGGGCTGAGGAACCTTTCAGCCATGATTGAATGGTGGAGCAGACTCGATGGGTCAAATGGCCTAATTTCTGCTACTATGTCTTATGGTGTTAAAGTGGAAAGATTTCCGGGCTGATGATCAGCCCACTGAACTTGTCACGAAGGTTCCCTCTTATGGTCAACACCTTCTCAGGATGCAGAATACACCAATTCAAGCTGAGATGAGGAGAAATTTCTTCATTCTAAGTGTGGTGGTGAACTTGTGGAATTTTCAACCATGGAAGGCTGGGTGAAGGCCAAGTACATTTCTCTAGGCTATAGATGTCAAAGAGTATGGAGAGAGAGTAGGAGACTGATGTGATAGGGGATCACCTTTTTTAATTCATTCACGGGGTGAGGGCATCACTAGCTAGGCAGCATTTATTGCATACCCCTAATTGTCCAGTTAAGAGTCTGGAGTCACATGTAGGCCAGACCAGGTAAGGAAGGAAGTTTCCTGCTCCAAAGCACGTTACTAAACCAGATGTGTTTTTCTGACAATCCACAATGGATTCATGGGCATCATTAGGCTCTTAATTCCAGATTTTTATTGAATTCAAATTCTACCACCTGCCATGGCAGGTGTCGGGTCCCCAGAACATTATCTGGGTCTCTGCCTTAACAACCTGTCAATAATACCACTAGGCCATCGCCTTCCTATGACCAAGTCGAATGGCAGGATGGGTCTGATGGGCAAAATGGCCTATTCTTGCTCTGAACTTGTGTTTCTGGGTGGTGGAAGCCAATTCAACAATAACTTTCAAAAGGGAACTGGATTAACAATTGAGAAGTAAAACAAGAATTGCAGGGCTGTGGGGAAATTGCAGACTAAGTAGGCACTAATGGTATATCAAAGAGCCAGCACAGTCACAAAGGAACAAATAGTCTCCATTTCAGCTGTACAATACTATTAATCTTCTTCTGTAGCTCACAATCTGCAATCTATCCGGAAAGCATGTGGATAATTACCCATAAAGGCTGGTTAGGACAGGGCCAGCTCTACCCTCTGGAACCATGGTCACAGTTATAGTGCTGGAAAGATGACTGATATCCACATACACACAGCCGTAACCGGGCAGAAACACCACCTGAGTAGAGACAAGCAGGGAGCAAAATATGATTCAATAAAAGAAAGCTTTATTTATTCTTAAAGCTAAACCCTTCAGCAGTTGCCTAATCTGTTTTGCACGCTGAATGATGGAGTTAGAACATGTGGTTGCCTAAACATTATCAACTGAAATTGATAAGCAGTGCAAATCTTCATTATTTTTCATGAATAGAATTCACTGTAAAACAAACAAATCTTGAATAGCATTTTTGATATTAATCTGTATGCTCCAGTTAGTGGAAAAAAATGTCTTCTTCAATGAAGATTCCAGTGAAAAAACATTAATCAGCTTTGTTCAAGCAAAAATCAGAGATCTCAAACAGTAATCTCTCGAATAGACTGTCCCTTAATAGTTTTCTGGGGTTCAGTATTGAGCTGTATAGACCCACAAAGGACCAGGCCAAGTGCTACGTACATGGAAGAGTACAGAACAGGCAAATCAACTGTGCTATCACTTCCCAAACAGCAACCAGTGATGTTGGCTGAAGTCTTCATTTTTGCATATTATTGAGTGAAAAACAAGTAGGCAAAAAGGATGTTATTTAAATATAAATACTACACATATATATCTATGGAGAAGCTGGAATTTGAAGTAGACCTTTATGGGTGTTGGTCACTTTTGTGAACTGTTAAGTAAAACCCTCAGGTCAGAGATGGAGTGTGTTTTCTTTGGATTTAAGGCCATAAGACCAGAAAGAACTAGGAACAGGAATAGGCCTGTGGTCCCTTCAGCCTTCTCCACCAGTCAATTGGATCATGGCTGTTCCAAAACTCAGGTCCACTTTCCTGCCCTTTCCCTGTTAACCTCGATTCCCCGACTGAACAAAAATCTATCTCAGCCTTAAACAGACACAAGGGCTCTGCCCACCATGCCCACCCCCAACTCTCTGTAGCAAGGAGTTCCAAAGACTCCCAGTCCTCAGAAGAAATTGCTCTTCAGCTCAATCTTAAATTGGTGCCCCTTTATTCTGAGATGATGCCCTCTGGTTCTAGATTCTCCCACAAAGGAAAATGTCCACTCATCATTTACCCTTTCAAGCCTCCTCATGATCCAATATGTTTCAGAGGTCACCTCTCATTCTTCTAAACTCCTATCAGTTGAGTCTCTAATTGTTAAGCCTATGCTCATAGGTCAATCCCTCCATACCAGGGATCATCCCAGTGAACCTTGTCTGAAATATTTCCAATGAAAGTCATTATAGGAAGTAGTTCCACAGATGGCAATTGGTCAGTGGCACCTTGACCAAATTGCCATTTCTCGTAAAAGGAATAAATGAGTATCAACTCCTCCCTACTAATAGTGTCAGGCTGGAGGCTGATCACGTTTGTGTTATAATCCCTACGTTTCTGGCTAGCTGCATGTCATTATTCTAATTTCTTTCTCCTGATAAACCTTTCAGTCACTCTTCGCTGTTCTTTATAGTCTGACCAATCATCTGAGCAGCTATTCATTTTTCATTAAATCACAGAATCTGTGTAGTGTGGATTCGGGTCATTCGGCCCATATAGTCTCACACCACCTCTCATTTTTATGCAATTATATGCATTTTCCTTAAGTTTGACGCTTTCCTGACATCTTTGGATAACTCTTCTGGACCTTTGGATCGGTGCAGAAGCAATAGACCAAAGAGCCTCTTTCTGTGCTGTAGACCTCTTGATAACCAGGAATGATGGGTTCTCCAAGATAACAAGCATGGGGCTGGATGAGCACAGCAGGTCAAGCAGCATCATAGGAGCAGGAAAACTTGACGTTTCGGGCCTAAACCCTTTTTCTGATGAAGGGTTTAGGCC
>JAHRHZ010000053.1:19501248-19521073 GCA_024137785.1 Ginglymostoma cirratum
AAAAGGGTTTAGGCCCGAAACGTCAAGTTTTCCTGCTCCTATGATGCTGCTTGACCTGCTGTGCTCATCCAGCCCCATGCTTGTTATCTCGGATTCTCCAGCATCTGTAGTACCTTTTATCTATGATGGGTTCTCCATTTAGGATATTTCGTTATATCAGAAATATACATAACCTGAGGAATCTCAAATATCCCCTTAAAGGGCTGGTACTATATGTGTATTGATCTAACCCCTAGCCCAGTTCACTTCAACTATTTAAGCTATCATGCTGACATAGTTGTACATATTTAGGTGTAATACACTGGACTTAGGCTTAATCTCTCCCTTTCAAACTGGATGCAAAATTCAATCAAATTGTAGTTGCTGTACTCTATGTGTTCCTTTACTTTAAGGTCATTTATTCATCCTATCACATTACACAATACCAAGGCTAATTTAACCTCTTTGGCAGTTACAAAATGTGCTTCTCTAAGAAACTATGTCAAAAGCATTTTGTGCACTCTTCATCCAAGATACTACTTTCAATCTGAATTTTTGAGTTGATATGTTGATTAATATCACCCATGATTATTGCCTTTATCACAAGCCCCAAATGTTACTTCTTGTATACTCTGCTCTGGTTATTTGTGGTTATCGTGGTTATTACTAGGGGGCCTGCAGACCGTCTTCAACAGGGAAATCTTTCCCCTTGTCTCCACCCACTGACCTTCCACCACGAACTCCTGAAACAAGGTCATCTCTAACTAGTGACCAATCTTTATGAACAGTGCTAACCCTCGACCTAACAAACATGTGGTTTAGGAGCAGGGATAGGCCACTCCCATCAAGTCTATTCTGTCATTTGATAAGATCATAGTTGATCAGACTGAGGCCTCAACTCCACATTCCCGTCTACCCCCGATAGCCTTCAACTCCCTTGTTAGTCAAGAATCTCTCTACATCTGCCTTAAAAATAGTTAATGGAGCTTATGGGGGCGGACAGGAAAGCAGAGTTAAGGTCATAATCAGGTGAGTCATGTTCTTGTTGAACGGTGGAGCAGGCTCCAGGAAATGAATGGGCTATGCTTCCAATTTGTATGTTCTTATCCAAATCTACATCAAAGCACATAATGTGAATCTCATAAAGTAGAATGTGACCCCTTTCGTTAATCACACAAACTGAAACAAAATGCTTCTACGACAGGGAATCATATAACAATGATAAAACAAAAGTGGGACATCTTACCTGAGTCCCAGGACTATTCAGATCAATGACATCGCTCCAATCCTCAGACAGCTCAGATGGGGACACCATACTGAGGTGGATGCTGGGAAGCTGGTCTTCAGTTTTGCATTCGGGGAAGCTCCAAACTTGATGATAAAGTTCATGGTGCACTGAACACTCAGCCGGAATTTTTCGACAATAAACTGCACATTTTGGGGCATCTGAAACAACAGAAAGAAAACAATAATTTAATGAAGAGAAATATGTTGTGAATATAAGATGAGTAAGACAGAGAAAAGAACAGAGTGATAATGTTGAAGGGCAATGATGAAGTGAAGTGTGAGGAGGTTTATGTAGAGGATCGAAGTTGACACCGAACATTTGGGGCAAATGTTATGTGCTTATCTGTTATTTCAATAGGCACACAACTCAATCATTGAAAACAGCACAGAAGTCAGAACAGTCAGGCAGTATAATGAAAGAAACAAATCTCTGTTTTTCCAGTTCAGCAGAATTGAGTTTCTACCCCTTGGCTGATTTTCAAAATTAGTAACATTGCCGACTTTATCACCATACCATCGAAAATCAATGGAAACAAGAGCAAGCAATAATTAATTTATTTCAATCAATTCATACACCAATTGATGTGACTCCAGTATTTATCCATGAATTTATTCATACCTATCTTGTAATTATGGCACTTGGCTTTTGCCTCTTCCACATTCCAGCATTGAAGTCAAACTGGTTATCTCCAAGAATCAAAGTACAATGCTTCAACAAATAGCAACTACAGCTCAGAGATATTAAATCATGGCTCTACCTTTTAGATTTTCTTTCATCATGATTGCAACGGTGCATCTATTGTGGATGATCATTCGAGGATTGGAATCTTCACTGACAGTTATGTAGGTGACACCGAGGTATTCCTGATAAGACACCACCACAGCTCTGAAACAAGAGGAAGAAGAATTATAGTTTACAGGCAGTTTTTACTCTCAATGCAATTTTCTGTTTCTGCAACTAAGTCTGGGTGTGAGCTTGTTTGTTGGAGACTAACACTCCGTCCCCACTGCCAAGCTAACGCAGCCCATCATATGACAGCCAGCTCATAACATCTGACAGGGAACATCTGACAGGGACAGCTTAGACCTATCACCGGCCTTGATACCGGCATCACGAAGTTGCCAGAAGCTTCCGGGTAATCAGAGGCAGGCAGCCCTGAGTCCTAAAGGTTGTTGAACGAAGCCTACATCTTGCGGGATCCAAGGGAGTAGGGAGCTTTCAAAAGTCACTCCTTTGCCCACTATCCATGTCACTACTTGTACTCCCACCCCAAAATAGCAGGCACATCGCCCCTGTCGGGAAACTAACTACACTTCTTTGGAGAAAGGTGAGTTGAGGCCTTCAAGTGTCTGGCAATTGACCACTTAAGGGCCTTCACTGGTGGTAGGATAAGAAAGTCCTCAATGGAACTTCTCAGCTAGAACTTCCTTATGGAGGTGTTGTGAAGTATTTCACTGTCTCCAGATCAGTTAATTAATCAGAACTCTAATGTTAATGGTTGTAGTTTCAAGGCCAAATCCAAAAGCTTGAGCACAAAATGCAAGCACAGTATCAAGGAAGTGCTTATAAGCATGTATTTCAAATCGACAAAAATGGCCTATGTGTATCCATCGAGCCAAATAAATAAAAAATAAGAATTCTGCTTAGAATGACACTAGCATCTGTGGGACCTTGTGAGTAACTTAGCTGCCAAGCTTCCCACATTACAACAGCGACTTCACTTTGAAAACACCTCAATATAAAGAACTTACAAAAGTCATAATTACAAACCTTCCTTTCTATATAACTTTCATTGTTGTGATTTCCCAGAGCTTTCATTTTCGCTTTTATCTCAACTTCTGTTTTGAAAGCCAAAGTCAAAAAGATTCATAAACCCGTTGGCATTATTCAGCTAAACACTTTTCCATTCCCGTAAACAGGGGGAAAAAGAGTTGTAGTATCAACATTCTAGATTCAGGATAGGTAAAAACAATGAATCATTTCACAAAGCCAGGAAGTATGGATTGCTGATACAGGTGATGTTGATAAACTCCAAAACCACGCCTTGAGATCCTCCAGGCATATTCCACAAGTGTGACTTTAAACCTGCTCCATGGAAACTTTCAGATGGTGGTGTCTCCATGTATCTACTACCCTTGTCCTTGTCGGTGGGAGAGGTTGTGAGCTTGGAAGATGCTGACAGAGAAGCCTTGGTGAATTCCAGCAGTGCATCTTGTACATAGTACACATTGCTGCTACTATCTCCATGTCTGACCTTATATCAGATGGTCAATGTTGAAACAGTTGCAGATGAAGGGACGAGACAGTTTATACATTAGCTTAGAGCCATTCTCCTGCCCTTTCCCCATGGCCCTAAACATTATTTCCATTTAAATAATCATCTAATGCTCTCCTGAACTGGATTGTTTCTCTAGCAGGATTGTCTCTGACACTAACAGTTGCCTCCAAGTCAGCTCCAGAGGGTGACTGGAACTGATGGAAAGCCGTTCCATCTCACCCGCCTGAAATCCAAGACAAAGGCGTGCCAAGGCCTTTTCAGTGAGTTGCTCAATGCTGTCAGTAGTGCAGGAGCACACTGAGGAACACAATCGAACTTACAGCACAGATACAGGTGAGTTGACTCAAAAGGCCTTTAGCAGTGTTTATACTCCACACAAGCCTCCTCCAACCTTGAAGCATTTCAGAACTGGTTAGATTTTAAAGCTGAGATAGGCTGCTGTTTAATAGTACAGGGTTGGAGGGCAGGTAGGTCTGTGGTGCTCTTCAAATGAATCACTTACATGGGTACACAGGCAGATATCTGGCAATAACTCGTTTCAATGCGATCCAGAATGAAGACAGCTTTGTGGCAGAGTGTGAGTGGGAATACAAACACAGGATAATGATAAATCTGAAACCTTGGTTAAAACAAAAATGCATGCATTTCATATTTTTGTGTTTGTAGCGGGTCATAGTCACTCACTTACTGGCCATGAAGACCAGTGGTTAACAGTGAACATTCTGTAACTTCAGTCACTGGCAGGTATCAAGACTTTTGTCCATGTTGATGCAATGTCATGTCAAAATTTTCCTTTCGCTCTTCCTTGTTCCCATTGAGTACTGCAAGCCGGTGAACAGACTGAATCAGTAACTAGCTGTCAGAGGAGTCTGGGATTCACAGCCAGCTTTTCCTAGTCAGTGGAATGGCACCAACTGCCTCAGTCACCTCCCATATTGTTCCAAGATTTATGTACTTCATGATTGAAAAAAAAATTAAAAATTTTAACTGCTTCACCCTCCCTAAAAGAAGATCTGAAGGCTTCATTAAGAACAGATGTAAGATAAGAATAGAATAAATGTGGTATTTGTCTCAATGCCAAATGTGTGATCCAACCTGATATAGTTACAGTTTCAGCAAACCTTGATGCTATTATAAGATGCAATACCAGAAAAAAAGTAGTTTCTGGAAATCTTCTTGTCCTTCAGATGTCCTTTAATGTCTAATGGATGAGATACAATGGGATTCTGAAGAAAGTTATCCAGCTTTCATGAAGTCAATTGGTTTTTATAAATTGCCATCCTCTGTTTTAATTTGGAAACAGTCAAGTTTGAAAATTACAGAGTACAGGAGGAGACCATTCAGCCCATCAGTTCTTTAACAAAGCTACCCAATCAGTCCCATTTTTTGTTTTACTCATTCAGGAGATGAGCGCATCACTGGCTAGGTTAGAATATATTGCCCATTCTTAATTGCCCACACTACTGGGGGCCTGAAATCACATGGAGACCAGGTAAGGACAACAGATTTCCTTCCTTCAAGGGCCTTAGAAAACCAGATGAGATTTTCCAGAAAATTGACAACAATCACAGTCACCAGTCTTAATTCCAAATTTTTATTGAATTCAAATTCCACCATCTGCCATGACGGGATTTAAACCTGGATCCCCAGAACATTACCTGGATCTCTGGATTAATAATCTAGCAATAATACCATTAAGCCATCTATTCCCCTGTTGTTTCCTCCATGGCCCTGTATTTCTTGTCCTGTTCAAGTACTGATCCAATCCCATTTTGAAAGTTGCCATTAAATCTGCATCCATCCAGCTTTCACATATAACAGTCCAGATCATAACATGTTGCTGTCGTGAAACAAAATTATCCTCAGCTCGTCTGTGGCTCTCTTCTTACTGATGTAAACAATTTCACGCTATGCAATCTATCAAAATCCCTCATAATTCTGGCTCTTGCTTTTTAAAGAGACAAACGTGGCCCAGAAACCTTTTCTGTATTGGTGACTTTCAGATCAATGAGTTTTACTCACAACCATTCTGGTAGTGGGTCATTGGCTTGAAATGTTAGAAGTTTCCTATTGTCCACAGATGCTGCCAGACCTGCACAGTATTTCCAACACTTTCTGTTCTTATTTCAGATCTTCCTCCTCCACAATACTTTGTGCTTGTGTTGAAAGGAGTTACAAAGCTGCCAAAAGTAATTTCTCTTGATGGGGGAGATTACATGTTTGAGCCAATGAGCTCAATCTTAATTCAGAAAAGAGAAAATAAACCATGACAACTCATTAATGGAAGCCATTATATGCAGCAAAAGGAAATGCTGGAGAAACGCAGCAGGTCTGGCAGCATCCTAGGAGACGGAAACAGAAGCAATGTTGCAAGTTCAGTATGACACTTCTTCAGATTTAGAGACTTCTACAGATTTAGAGAAAGAGAGAGAAAGTTATACAGCAGAGAAATGGGCCCTTTGGCCCACCATGTCTCTGCTGACCAACAAACACCAAACGACACTAATCCCATTTACCAGCACTTAATCCACAGGCTACTAAGCCCTGGCATTTTAAATGTTCATCTAGATGCTTCTTAAATGTTGTGAGAATACCTGCATCCACCATCCTCTCAGGCAGCATGTTCAATATTTCTGGGTGAAAAAAATGTTTCCTCATATCTCCTCTAAATTATTTACTCCTCACCTTAAACTTGCGCCCTCTGGTTTTTGACACATAGAAACCCTACAGTGTGGAAACAGGCCATTTGGCCCGTCAGCTCCACACCGACTCTCCAAAGAGCATCCCACTCAGACACATCTCCCCACCCTATTGTAATCCTGCAATTTCCCATGGCCAATCCACAGCTCGGAGACCGCTTTGTAGAACACCTGCGCTCTGTACACAACAAACGACAACACCTTCTAGGCGCGAACCATTTCAACTCCCCCTCCCACTCCCTGAGTGACATGTCCATCCTGGGTTGCCTCCAGTGTCACAATGACACCACGCGCAAACTGGAGAAGCAGCACCTCATATTCTGCCTCGGGAGCCTACAGCCCAACGGCTGAAATGTGGATTTTACCAGTTTCAAATCTCCCCACCCTGGCCTCACCTCATGACCAACCCTTCCTCTCATCCCCGCCTCCTTGATCTGTCCATCTTCTCTCCCACCTATCTGCTCCTCCCACCTCACTGACCAATCCCCACCACTGCCTACCTGCACTCACTTATCACCATCCCACCTACCTTCCCCAGCCCCACCCTTCCTCTCTCTATTTATTTATGAGCTCCTCTCCCGCACTCCCCCCCATTTCTGAAGAAGGGTCCTGACCCAAAAATGTCAACTTTCCTGCCTCTCTGATGCTGCCTGGCCTGCTGTGTTCCTCCAGCTCCACACTGCATTATCCCTGACTCCAGCATCTGCAGTTCTTACTATCTCTGATGTGATAACGCTGCTGCAAAACTTCAGTGAGCAGTTTCTTACAAACACCAAATTTCCTCTGTCATTTTAACTTGGAAAATGAAATATCTGTTCCCTTTGTGCCGTCCTGTTGCCTGCCTATGTTGAAACGAAATCTGCGCCAGTGTAACTGACAGACTAATAGGGGGTGTGTGACAATACATTTATTAACACCAACCTACTGGAGTTTTTTGAGGATGTAACTAGTAGAATAGAAGAAGGAGATCTAGTGAATATGGTGCATTCAGAAGACTTTTGGTAAGGTCCCACTTAAGAGTTTGGTGCAAAAATAAAACACGTGGGATTTATGATAACATACGATCATGGATTGAAAATTACTAAGCAGGCAGGGAACAGAGAGTAGGAACGAATGGATCATTTCAGAGTGGAAAGTGATGACAATTTTTTTTTCTTTATTCATACATGGGATGAGGGTGTCGCTGACCAGCCAGCATTTTATTACCCATCCCTAATTGCCCAGAGGACAGTTAAGAGTCAACCACATTGCCGTGGGTCTGGAGTCACATGTAGGCCAGACCAGGTAAGGATGGCAGTTTCCTTCCCTAAAAGACATTAGTGAACCAGATGGGTTTTTCCTGTGAATTGACAATGGATTCACGGTCATCATTAGATTCTTAATTCCAGATATTTCATTAAATCAAATTGTGCCATCTGCCCTGGCGGGATTCGAACCTGGGTCCCCAGAACATTTCTGGGTCTCTGGATTAATAGTCTAATGATAATACCACTAGGCCATTGCCTCCCCAATGCTTGCTCCAAGATGTTCACGATAAACATGAGCAAATTGGATGAGGGAATCAAATGCAACATTTCCAAGTTTGCTTAAGATACAAACCTAAGTGGAAGTGAGAGTATTGAGCAGGATGTAAAGAGGTTTCAAGGAAATTTACACAAATTGAGTAAATGAGTGACTGCACGATAGATGCAGTTCAACTTAAGTGTAAAATTATCTACTTCAGTAGGAAAAATAGTATGATTCAAATGGTGATAGATTGGGAAAGGCTGACGTACAAAGGGACCTGGATGTCTTTTACACCGGTCATTGAAAGCATGTGTGCAGTTTCAGCTAGCAGGTAGAAAGGTAATCAGTATGCTCGCCTTCAATGCAAGAGGGTTTGAGTACAGGAGCAGGGAAGCATTATTGCAGCTGTAAAGGGCCGTGGTGAGACCACACCTGGAGCACTGCATGCAGTTTTGGTCATCTTACCTAAGAAAAGATACATTTGCCGCAGAGGAAGTACAGCAAAGCTTCACCAGACTAATTCTTAGGATGGTGGTTATTTCACCTGAGGAGAGACTGGGTCGACCGAACCTGTACCTTTTGGAGTTGAGAAAACTGGGAAGGGATTGTGTTGAAGTGTATAAATTCCAACATGGCTAGAGACATCAGGCATAGGGACGATGCTTCCACTGGCAGGGGAGGAGGCCATTTTACACTGAGATGGGAAATATCTGCTCTGACTGGGTGGTGAACTTGTGGAATCCTCTACCAGAGAAGACGGGTGGAAGCCACGTCATCAAATATGTTTAAGAAAAACATAGATTGATTTCTAAAGTTGTCATAGGTATCAACAGAGATCAAGAGTGTAGTGCAGTGATTGAGAATCAACTATGATCATGTTGAATGGCAAAATGAGCTTAATGGGCTAAATGGCATATAACCTGCTCATATTTTCTATATGTCTCTATGAATTTTCATTATGGGACATGTCCAGAGGTTAGTGAAGAGAGCTAAAGTCTAAGCAGTTTTACCTTTTTGAGGTTTAAAACTGTGAAGTTAAGTCATGTAACTTGACTGTGGTGCTTCTATTTGTGATTCCTTCTGTGAGTTCAGATTGATAAATTAGCCTGATGTTTTTCATCGCAATCAAGGGAGCAGGAGGATATAGAGCCAACCCATATTATTTACAGCGTCTAGTCCAATGATATAAGGATAAATTGTTCACCCTGTAACCTGCTCATTTATACAGATCAAGCCAAGTTTTACAGTGGATTACATTGGATATAGAGCACAGGAACAAGCCATTTGGCTCAAGCAGTCCCTGATGGCGTTTACGCTCTGGTCAAGTTTCCTTCCATCTTTATCCTTTCATCCAACTCTATCAACAGATCTCCTTCTCCCTCAAGTGCTTATCTACCTTCCCTTTAAATGCACATACTCTCTGCTTCACCAACTCCCAGGTATACGGAGATCCACACTCTCATACTCTCCGGGTAAATACTCTATTGGAATTTCTTGCTGACTATATTAGTTTTGATCTTCCCTCTAGGGCAAATTTGCTCTCTCTCTCTCTTTATCCATTCAATCAAAACCTCCTGTGATTTTAAGGACCTCTGAGAGGTCAGTTCTCACTCTACCCTATCCAAGAGAATAGAGAGATCCAGGCTGTTCATCTTCACCTGACAGCTACTAGCCTGATCACTGGTTATCATCTTTGTGCATCTTTTATGCACTTGCTTCACCATCTGTATCTTTTTTATAAAATGACAAATGGCAATGCAAATACAGGTTAATTCACGGAAGCCACAAATTTTAAAGCAAGTGCAAGAGGACTGAGGATGAAACCGTTGCTTGATCTTTCTGAAAATTCCAATACAAATAAAGTTAGTCTGCCACCACTAGGTGGTGCACCGCAGAAAGTCTACCAGTTGATGAGAAATACTTGCTTGAAGCAGAGTGTATACATTAAGATATGTCAAAAGCTTGGCTGTATTCATAAATGTTTTCAGTTAAGATGCAGCTTGCGCCTTGATATTGTTTCATGTCTGGCAACATCATCGACACTGAGCCCAGGATGTAAAGCAAACGGAACGAGTGCATGTATACACACAGTGAGAATGCCTTTCATTGATTTTCATTAGTAATCATGGGGAGGTACAGGGGTGCCCTACATAAAATAGTTTGAACTATTATTTCAACTCTCACCTACATTTGTTGAAAATAAAGAACAACTCTATGCCAGCGTTATACGTCAAGGATGCAAATGCTTGCAGCCATTTCTAATGGTGGCGCCCTTTGCCTGTGTTAAAAACAATTATTTTCCATTTCAAATAATGAATGTGATCCCCCAATTTATATAGATCACCATGTTGTAGCAGCATCATGACGCGGTTTGCAATTGTTTACTCTTATAAAGTGCAGTCACTATTATGTGACGGGTGATTTGCTTGAAAAGAAATAAACTGCGGGACAAAGGGGAAAGATTGTGGGAGTGGGAATAATTGGATAGCTTTTTCAAAAGACCCAACACAGGCATGATGGACTAAATAGCCTGCTCCTGTGCAGTACGGTTCTCTGGGCGGAATCTTCTGGGCCAGTCTGGAAGGGCTGGGGACAGAACCTAATTGAGGAGGAGACACATCTTCAGTTTCCCGATGTGAGTTTCGTTATCAGGTTCTCAGAACCTTTCAGGCAGGTCAAAAACCTCATTTATTAGATGGTGACAAATACTCATCGATGCCCTCAGCCTGCTGGAATTACACTCACAGGCACAATCTTGTCCAGCAAAAACAGGAAAGATGTGTGTTCACAAACTCAATGAAGTACGTATAAGGAACAAAAACAGAAGTTGCAGGAAAAGCTCAGCAGGTCTGGCAGCATCTGTGAAGGAGAAAACAGAGTTAACATTTTGGGTCCGGTTCTGAGGAAGGGTCACCGGACCCGAAACGTTAACTCTGTTTTCTCCTTCACAGATGCTGCCAGACCTGCTGAGCTTTTCCAGCAACTTCTGTTTTTGTTCCTGATTTGCAGCATCCGCAGTTCTTTTGGTTTTTATAAAGTACGTATAAGGCTGGTTTCTGGCAGGGCAGACGTCTTGCCCCAGGCTTAGGGTAGTTCAAGCGTACAGTCACATGGCTCCTTCAAAATCAGAGATAGTAGGAACTTCTGAAGAAGGGTAGGCCCGAAACGTCAGCCTTCCTGCTCCTCTGATGCTGTTTGGCCTGCTGTGTTCATCCAGCTCTACACCTTGTTATCTCCTTCAAAATCAGCATCTTTTTTTTGCACAAATGGATACAATGCAAGGAATATGGTGTTCAATTCTGCTCTCCCTGCTTTAGGAATGATGTTGTTAAACTTGGAAGAGCACAGGCAAGATTTAGAAGGTTGTTGCCACGGTTGGAGGGTTTGAGCTACAGGGAGAGGCTGAATAGCCTGGGGTTATTTTCCCTGGAGTGACAGAGGCTAAGGTTTATATAGGCTTATACAGGTTTATAAAATCATGAGGAGCGTGGATAGGGTGAATAACCAAGAACTTTTACCCACAGCAGGGGAGTCCAAAACTAGAGGGCATGGGTTTAAGGTGAGAGGGGAAAGGTATACAACAGACCTAATGGGCTATTTTTTTATGCAGTGGGTGGTGCCTGTATGGAATAAGCTGCCAGAGGAAGTGATGGAGGCTGGTACAATTACAAGAGTTAAAAAGCATCTGCATGGGTACATGATTGATCGATTTATTGTCAGGTTTATGGAAATACAGTGAAAAGCTTTGTTTACGAGTGGTACAGGCAGATCACAGTAAGTAAAGGATGTACAGATCAAAAAGACTTAGACAGAGGCATACAGGTTACATTGCACAGGGCGTGTGCCAGGTGAGATCAACGTTAGCATTATTTGAGGCGAGAGAGTCCGTTGATCAGTCTGAGAACAGCCGGGAAGCAGCTATACTGAACCTGCTCATGCGCGTGTTCAGGCTTCTGTATCATCTGCCTGATTGAAGAGGTTATAGGAGATCATTACCGGGGTGTGAGGGGTTTAGAGGGATACGGGCCAAATTGTGTAATACGGGACTAGATTTGTTTAGGATATCTGGTCGGCGTAGATGAGTTGGGCCGAAGGGTCTGTTTCCATGCTGTACAGCTTTATTACTCTGTGGATGAAGACTGACGGAGTCAACCAGCTCAGAAGAAGTCTCAGTCATATGATGCCTTTCTTGTAGTTGTTAAAGACTTACAATTTAAGGCATGAAGCCTGGCTTGGTCAACAAGCCTGCCCAAGTGACGCAGCCACAATGCCCGACACCGGCAAACCTGACTGAGACAGTCAAGCTGAACACAAAAGATTCAGATAAAGGTGAGCTAGGTAGAAAGGAACAGAAGGGAATGGAATATAAAGGGTGGGGGTGACAGGGGAACTGGCAGTATCCTGGGAAATGGGGGGAGGAGATAAGGATACAGAGGGGATAATTACAGTGAAAGGGGCAAGGAAGAAAAGACAGGCCAGGAGCCACATGTCTGAATGGGTAATTCAAGAGGTGAATACATGTGGTGGGAAGGGGGAAACAAAGAAGGGAATTGAATAAGGAGGGTTGTAATGTTAAGGTTTGGCATGGGAATCTTGATGGGAGTGAAATTGGGGGGGGGGGGGAGCAGCAGGAATACTGAGGGTGACAATAATGGGGAGGTGGGGGAGGGGAAGACTGAAGAATGACAGAAGAGACATCAGAGGAAAGGAGAAGGCCGTCGACAGCGAGTGTGAATGAGCCAAATGAAAAATCTATAACCGCCATCATTCTCCTGTATCATCTCATGAAAAAAGGTACGTGTACCACAAATAGGAGGGGTTCAGAGATCTGTTTGCACGTGTTCATAAACTCACCCAAACAGGGGAATTGAAACAGAAATTTTAAAATATGACAGTAAGAACTCAGTTAAAGTCCTAGCGCCGAAGGGAACCACTCACCGCAGAACGAAGGCAAACAAGCTCAAACAACCCGTGACACCAAACTACGTTTCATCATTCATTTAACTCTGAGAAGAATTGCAGTTAAGACTCATCAAGAGTGGTGTAAGTAGTGAGGGGATTATTCCATAACTGACCCGTCCTTGAGAGAAATTATGTCCCATTTTCAGGTCCACTTTGTCTCAAAAGCAATGACCAGTTCCGGCTGGTGTTTCTGCAAATTCTAGCTGTTCTCAGAGAATACAACATGAACTAGATGAAAGTTCTCACTGTTTGATAATAATAAGGTTTGACAATGCTTATTGTTTCAACAGGGCTTTCAGATTGCAAGCAGGAGAAACACACAGTGACAGTGATGAATCCACTGCAATTGAACATGACATTGCAGATCAATTCCATAAACGATTTGACATACTTGCTAGATTTTAGTACATGAACTGTGAAGGGAAATTTGCAATTCAGAGGGATAGAATCAAGAATGATTAGTTGCAAAAAAAGGCAAAGTTCTATCTTGCTTCAGAAATAAAAGAGAGGATTACTGAATTTCGGTCTTCAAATAGGAATTCCCTCCAACAAGTCCCTACAGTGTGTGTTGGTTAGTCACTTGAAATATCAATGTTGAAGTTAAATAGTTACGTGTGACAGAGTATGTCAAAAAGAGATTTTTTTTCCCTAAATCAAAATTGGTCTCACCGTACCTGGAACAAAATCCACTTTCACCGGAATCCCCAAGAGGCACTGCCACACTTTGCCTCGGAAAATCCTGTCTAATTATAGTTGGCAGACTCCAGTTGTGACAGCTGTTTATGCCAATGTGCGGAGAGTAGCCGAGCAGCAGATACTTCTGGGGCAATGGGGCAGTGAAATCTGATTGACTTCCACCAGCGAGGAGGTCCCAGCAAGGAATGGAGCTTGGCATAGCAGGAGAGTGGGCTCTTGCTGGACTTAGGCTAAACACAGAGCTCTCCACCATGTGGACCTGCTGGAAAACATGTATAAAGTTCAGCAACATTAACATAGGAAAGACGTGCATCTAATATAGTGGCCTGCATGGCCATTTCTAAACTCATTTACAAGCAATGAAGTACCCTTGAGGTGTAGCAAAAATGTCTAATGGCAACTCATCAGTCTATGGAAGACATACCCCAAAGGTTTACATCTTGCCCCAATCTTGGGTTTCCCCCCAATACCCAGCTCTCAATCCCATTTGCCTCTTAATCCCTACTGGACCCCATTCTTAAACTCTGGGCCCAAGTTGCAAGGTTCCCTCCTAAAGTAGAGAGAGCTCTCTGAGGCAGAACTTCTGCTCCTGAGGGCAATGGGCCATTCAAGTTGGTTTTCCTCTCAGCTGACGTCCCCTGACTCTGTAGTCGCTAAGACTACTTGGAGGGCGTGGGGAGACGGTGGCGGAGGCTGGCAATGTGTTTTGTTTCAATTCATTCAGGAAACGTGGGCTTTACTGGTTGGGCCAGCATTTATTGCCCATCCCTAGTTGCCCTTGGTGCAAGCTGAATTCTTCAACCGCTGCAGTTAATTTGATGCAAGATTCAGCCAAAAGATACCATTCCAAGAGCTTAACATCACTTCATACAGAAAAACGAAGCACAGGGGCCTTTGAAGAAAATGTGATAAAGTATCACGAGGAGAAAAATATGCTAACATGCTTTTGGAAATGTTTTGATTAAGAGAAGTATCCCCATTTTAAGTTTTCCCTCTCTTTGGACTCATTGTTTTACTCATTCTGGGGAAGGAGCTCTCCATCCTATGGCTAAGCAAGGCCTTTGCCACATCATAATGGCAGTGCAGCAGCAAGGTAGCACTTCCACCTCATTGTCAGAACAGGCCTCATAGAGTTGTATGGACTGCTCCTGCAACAATTTCTCTCTCCCCACTGCAAAATACTTAGTTCTCCAATGACAACAACAGCTGCATTTAAATAACACCTTTTACATCATAAGGTGACTCATGTCAATCACAAGTGTTGTCAAACAAAAAAAATTGCCAATGAACTACATCAGCAGATAATCTGGAAATAACCAAACGCTTTCTCAAAGAGGCAAGTTTTTAAGGAATGTCATAAAGGAGGGAGAGAGAGAGAGAGATTGAGGTGGAGAATTTTAAGGAGGTAATTTCAGAAATCTGTGCTATGTTCAAGAGGCCATCGTTAGATGAACACAGGTATCTCAGGTGGTTGTAATTTGGAGGTTCTGTCAGCTTTCAGGTGAGGATGAACAGTGTAGGTCTCTGTATTCTCTTGGATAGACAGAAGTCAGAGCTGACCTATTAGAGATGTCCTTAAAATCACAAGAGGTTTCACAAATAGGTAGGGGTGAAGCTTTAGTTTCTCAGAATGGTATATGATTCTCTCTGGTATAGAATCAAATTACACAGGGCGAGAGGTGGCCCGAATAGTGTGCAAATATCGATATGGAACAGTTGGGCAGAATGGCTTGATTATGTCCTGCAAATCCCATGTACTTTTATATTTGCTCCCATTTCTGAGAATGGTGTCAAGGCAGAAAGGACCAGAAAAAATACTGAAGAAAATTTGCACATGTTTTATCAGTGTCACATGAATGCAGCAGCCAATGTGCATGGGATCTGCACTGGTACATGGAGTAACAGAGTGCAGTAACATCCCCCTTTTCTGGCAAATCTGCATTGGTACATGGAGTGACAGAGTGCAGTAACATCCCCTTTTCCTGGGGAAAAGAAAACTGTTGTCGACTCCCTCCACCACCGATGCTCAGGAGCAGCAGTGTGTACTATCTACAAGATGCCATGCAGAAATTCACCAAAGTCCCTCAGACAGCACCCTCCAAACCCACGAGCACTTACATCTAGAAGGACAAAGGCAGCAGTTACATGGGAACACCACACCCTGCAGGTTCCTCTCCAAGCCACTCACCATTCTGACTTGGAAATATTTCGCTGTTCCTTCAGCTGGGTCAAAATCCTAGAATTCCATCCATAACGCCATTCAGAGACTATCTACAACACATGACTAAAGCAGTTTACGCAGGCAGGTCACTATCGCCACCTTCATAATGGCAACTGGGAATGGGCAAAAAATGCTGGCCAGCCAGTGACACCCACATCTACGAATGAATAAGAGAAAATGCCTCCCACTAGCTCCGATCCAGGCAAAACCTGCTAATCACTGACTGGAAGGCATAGCCTCAAAATAAGGGGAAGCAGATGCAGGACTGAGGCCAGGAGGAACTTCTTCACCCAAAGGGTTGTGAAAATGTGGAATTCCCTGCCCAGTGAAGCGGTTGAAGCTACCTCGCTGAATGTTTTTAAGGCAAGGCTAGATAAATTTTTGAACAGTAAAGGAATTAAGGGTTATGGTGAGCAGGCGGGTAAGTGGAGCTGAGTCTCAAAAAGGTCAGCCATGATCTTATTAAATGGCGGGGCAGGCTCGAGGGGCCAGATGGCCTACTCCTGCTCCTAGTTCTTATGTTCTAAGATAGGAGCTGCAAAAAGTTTATAGCTGCCACGCTCCTCACTGCTTTGCAACTTAAATGATATGAATTGTTCTGTGTGTGTGACCTGTACTTTGCTTTTCTTTAATTCTGAACAACTGTCAAGCTGGAAAGTGGCTGCGATTGGAATTTCTTATTTGTTTTGAAATGTATATAGACGTCTTCAGCGAGCATGTCATCTGTTGACAGTTAACAAGGATGGAAGGGGCCATATTACTCCCTTCAGGGGAACTAGACAAGACCACAGCTGCCAACTTGCCAAATCTAGTGAAAATGTATTCAACCCAACTTGAGGTACTGAGTGGTCACCAAAGATTAATAATAACAAAGGCAGTCATCTCAAATTGCAACGCAAGTACTCTTCAAATAGTTATAATACAAAGAACTATATATTGAAACGAGGTGTAAATCTGTTAAAGACTTCACAAGTTACTGAAGTTACATTGAAGGCCATTATGAGACAGTTGTGGGTCAAATTTGGAAGGAATTAATGTAATAATTAGTTATGGCCATATCTTTAAACAGCTGAAAATTGGTCTAAGATTTGTTAGCTAAACAATGTGTGTTGGGAATGCTACCTGTAATTTATTGCAATACAGGGCATGTCGATTGCCAATTTGAGGCATACGACTGAGGATTGGGTTCTCATGCACTTCAATTTTGTTGACTAACCTTCTGTGTGAAACTTTATCAAAAGTCTTCTGAAAATCCAAATACACTACATCCACTGTTTCCCTCTTATCAACTCTGGTTGGAACATCTTCCAAACAGGTCAGGTAAACACGATTCCCCCTTCCTAAATCCATCTCGACTCTGACTAACAGACAATTATTTTCGAAATATCTTATTATCACAGCCTTGATAATACTCTTGTGTCTTCACTACTACAGATGTCAGGTTAACAGATCTGTAAGTAACCGTCTTCTTTTCTCCTCCTCCTTTTCGAGACAGCAGGGTCACATTTGTAACCTTCTAAATTGGAGGCTCCATTCCAGAACGAATAGAATTTTGTCCTGAAACTATAAACTTCAGTTCCCAGCCTCTCAACTTTTGTCACTGAGAAGTGAATACTCCCCTGCAACAGTTTTATGTGATCACTTGATTCCATGTCATACTTTGCTGTAATCTGGTAATTCATGCCTTTTTCCTGTACCCACTCCATTCGCTTACTTAGTCAAATCCAGATTAAAGGCGACAATGGAACAGAGGTAGATTTTCAGCTACTCGGGTCTGCTCTGCCATTCAATTAGAAAAGAGAAGACTGAGGGGTGCCCTCACACAGCTCTTCACAATTAAGAAAGGGTACAGAATAGCAGATGCAAGTAAGAAAATCTATACGCTGTCGATGGACTGGACATAGGCTTAGAAATGGCAACTGAGAGCCATCCCCTGCCCTTGCCTTCATCTCCAAGGCTTCCCTCTCCCTGCCTCAGGAGACCCCCACCTTTTCAACGGTCACTCTCCTTTCTGGGAGCTGTGGGGGTTATAGTGGCAGTAACCAAGCCTTCTCCATGATGTTGCTGTTGCCTCTTATTGGCCAGTGACTCTTTGTGGCTAGTCCTTTCTCAGTCGGGGCCCTCAAACTGGTAGAAAACCTAACTGCTCTCAGTTAGGTACCTATTTGCTGGAAGGTTCCGCAGCTTTTTCTATTTTTACAGGGACTGGGTTCCTCTCTTCCCACCTTTGTCACCTTCGGACTGAATGTAGAACAGGTAAATACGCCCCATCATTTCAACTTAAAGGTGAGACCAGAAGCAGGGGTCACAAATATAAGATAGAGTCATAGAGATGTAGAGGAGGGGAACAGAGCCTTCAGTCCAACTTGTCTATGCTGACCAGATAGCCTAAATGTATCTAGTCCCATGTGCCACCATTTGGCACATAACTCTCTAAATCCTTCGTATTCACATACCCATCGAGGTGCCTTTTAAATGTTGCAATTGTACCAGCCTCCACCATTTCCTCTGGCAACTCAAATCCATACATGCACAATCCTCTGAATGAAAAAGTTGCCCCTTAGGTCTCTTTTAAATCTTTCCACTCTCACCTTAAACCTATGCCCTCTAGTCTTGGACTCCCCCACCTTGGGGAAAAGACTCTATCTATTCACCCTATCCATGACTCTCATGATTCTATAAACCTGTATAAGGTCATTCCTCAGCCTTCACTGCTCCAGGGAAAATAGCCCCAGCCTATTCAGCCTCCCCCTATAACTCAAACCCACCAACCCTGGCAACTCAAGAAGCTTGACACCATCCAGGACAAAACATCCACAAGCACCTACTCCCTCCACCAACAACGCTCAGTAGCAGCAGTGTGTACTATCTACATGATGTATTGCTGAAATTCACCAAAGATCCTCAGGCGGCACCTCCCAAACCCATGACCACTTCTATCATGGAAGGACAAGGGCAGCAGATATATGGGAACACCACAATCTTCAAGTTCCCCTCCAAGCCACTCACCATCCTGGCTTGGAAATATATCGCCGTTCCTTCACTGTTGTAGGGTCAAAATCCTGGAATTCCCTCCCTAATGGCATTGTGGGTCAACCTGCAGCTGGTGGACTGCAGCAGTTCAAGAAGGCAGCTCACCACCAGTTTGTCAAGGGCAACAAGGGACAGGCAATAAATGCTGGCCAGCCAGCAATGCCCACATCCCACAAATGAATAATTTTTAAAAAATCCTTGTAAATCTTTTCTGAACCCTTTCAAACTCCACAACATCCTTCCTATAGCAGGGAGACCAGGATTGCACACAGTACTCGAAAAGTGGCTTAACCAATGTTGTGTACAGCTGTAACCTGACCTCCCAATTCATATTCAATGCACTGACCAATAAAGGCAAGCATAACAAACGCCTTCTTCTCTATCCTGTCAACCTGTAACTCCACTTTCAAGGAAATATGAACTTGCACTCCAAGGTGTCTTTATTCAGCAAAACTCCCCAGCCTTACCATCAAGTGCCTATGTTCGGCCCTTATTTGCCTTTCCGAAATGCAGCACCTCACATTTATCTACATTAAACGCCATATGCCACTCCTTGGTCCACTGGCCATCTGAAGGAGGGTCGAGGCCCGAAACGTCAGCTTTCCTGCTCCTCTGATGCTGCTTGACCTGCTGTGTTCAGCCAGCTCTACACCTTGTTATCTCTGATCAAGATCCCGTTGTACTCTGAGGTAACCTTCTTCGCTGTCCACTACACCTCCAATTTTGACGTCACCTGCAAACTTACTAACCGCACCTCGTATGTTCACATCCAAATCATTTATATAAACGATGAAATGCTGTAGACCCAGCACCAATCCTTGTGGTACACTGCTGGTCACAGTCTGAAAAGCAACTCCCCACCACCACCCTCGGTCTTCCACTTTCAAGCCAGTTCTGAATGCAAATGGCTAGTTCTCCCTGTATTCCAAGATCTAACCTTGGTAACCAGTCTACTATGAGGAACCTTGTTGAATGCTTTATTGAAGCCCATATAGATCACATCCTTTTCATTACCTTTACAAAAAATACAATCAAGTTAATGATAAGCTATGAGATAACAAGCATGGGGCTGGATGAACACAGCAGGTCAAGCAGCATCATAGGAGCAGGAAAACTCGACGTTTCGGGCCTAAACCCTTCATCAGAAATGGGGGAGGGGAAGA